>NJDC01000440.1:44446-60240 GCA_002245475.1 Calephelis virginiensis
ATAAAAAAAGAACTTAATTGTTAGCAAATTGTAAAATTTATGTTATCTTTCTAGCCGGTACCCGCCATTAAAGGGCGCTGCTGGCAGAGAGCCGCGCGCCGCAGTTTTTTCGCGAGAGACAACGCCGAGAACTTTATCACCTTCTGCAGAGAGCTGGGGGTCCATGAGAATCTTCTTTTCGAAAGTGACGACCTAGGTGACTAAATACTTTCATAAAAAACTAGCATTAAATATAGTGATCTGATTTCTACATAAATGCAAAACTTGTTTAACGTGCCTAGTTATTAAATTAGTTCGATAACATATGCTGGTTAAAGTATAGCAAAGACTAACTCCCAACCCACTAAGTCCCTCGTAAAGTACAAGCAAGCCTCAACATTATGTGATAGCGTATTGACAAATAAATAAGTGGTGGAGGCCTGAAACGATATATTCGAAATTATACCTTCTTCAACTGTACCTGTTGGCATTATGTCCAAGATCGAACTGTCTTGTTTCGGCTCGATGGTTAAGTTTACGCAAAAAGTTGGACAAGTCCCCGTGCTGTTTTCCGGGTCCGCTTCTGGATCCGCTTAGAATGGAGCATCTGCCTCTCTGCCAGGCAGCTCGTAAAAAAAGGAATCACAGGTTAAACAGGTCATAACCAACAAGACCACTGGTGGTAGAGTGCTATGCAGCAACTTGCCTGAGTTTGGATTCACCACTTTACCTTTTCCTGTCGCCATAATGACTGTCATGTTCTTGTCCGTGGGTAGGGTAGTCAGCATATGCATAACATCCCTGCCAGAGGATAGCAACGCTTCTACAACATTAATGGTGTCTATAGACTACGGAAGTCCTTTGCCATCACGAGGGCAGGGTACTTGCTCGCTGACCTCTCACATAAAAAAAGTTTAATAAATTAAGATATTTTGTGTTTTCAACCGTCGAGGATGTAACATATTATGAAAAACATATTAAAAAAAATCTTCTACGTCTTAAACTCGTTTTTTTAATTTCATCAGTCCTACACAATCAACCTCGTCAAGTGATCCTCTGCCTGTTGGAGGTGGCTCGTATCGCCACCAAGTTCGACGTGGAGCCGCCAGGGCTGGTACAACTGGAGAAGGAAATTGCCCTGGAGGAGCGGGATTCAGGCTTAGACTCTGCCATGTCAAGCGCTGCGTGGCAGTTCCGCGATTCGTCTCCGCTTCCTGGTGACAAGTATGTATTTAATAATTCTCATAAAACTTGGTGAAGTCATCATTGGCTAGTCGGTTGTAGGTGAATTTCATGAATTTAACATGAAACCTCTAAGGTTGATGCAGCTAGACGAAATAGCAATAGTGGAGAACGATTCGGTCTTCTATTCTATCATGTCACGCGCGGCGTGATAGATTCGCAAAGATTTTTTCGCTTTTCAATGACAAATACTTACAGTATCTGGCTCAGTAATCGTTCCACGACTCTTCGCCACTGTTAGGTATATTATGTAGATTCTCATAATTTCAAACTATTTTGCGATAAAGCGCCTTAATGCTACAAATAACGACGACACATATACAAGCTTTAGCGAATTTTTCAATACATCTTCCTACACCGGTATCTGAAAAGATTTTCAGCAATCAAGATCCATCAAGAGGTTTTTTAGTCGAACCGATATAACCAACTCGGGAGAACCTTTCTAGGAGAAGAGGCATTTCTCTTTAGACTAGGACTTATAGATGCCCGGTAGTCAGTGTGTCTCAATGCGGTTTTTTAAGAGTTAGGACAAATGGAATTGCTTACCATCGACTTTGCCATATCCAGCAGTAGGAATATGGTACTCAACTTTGCGAGACTTTGGACAGCGTTCTACCGTCAATGCTCTTATCAGTAGTCAAATAACCTTGTAGAAATTGTGTAGCTGGGTAAAAAAGAAAAAGGCTAATTACTTGGTCAGATGGAGAACATTTCATTTTCAAATTATTTTTTCAGGTCCAGTCCGGAACCCTTGCCGCTGTCAACGGAAGCCAATGGTTAGTTCGAATGACATGAAATATTCACATAGTTTTTAAATAAGAATTAATCTATATTTTCATTGGTCGTCGCATCAAGCGTGAATGGATGAAACAATTTTAATTTTTATTTTATTGTTTTAATTATTGTCAGATGTTTTAGGAAAAAAAAACATTTGATGATTCGAATTCGTGACGAGAAGGTTCTCATGATACAAAAAAATGTAAGGTTACCGGAAGATTAGAAAACACAAGCATTCAAGATTCATTGTTAAAATAGAAAAACGTCTGTCGCGCTAGCTAGCTAGTTAATATAAATTACGGACATTAAATAGTTAAAATTTGATAAAAGTTGACCCAGACTCTCGTGAGTCGTGTCCTACTGTACGTCTGTGGCTACTTCCAGGAGTGGTGTCTGTAGGCGACAACGCGGATGCAGAGAGCGTCAAGTCCAGCGGCACCGAGAGCACCGACACCGACGTACCCCTCAAACCTACCAACGAGCTCGACAAACGGGTATGTTAAGGAAGCAAAACATAATATACAATATGCATCGAAGTGTTACTGCTTAAAAAAAAAGTCTTTTGAAAGTTTTACTTCTTTTGTGATATTTATTTTTCTGGTACCTATTAAGATAGCGACTCTCCTAATGTTAAGAGATAATGTTGGCCTTTAGAGACTACAAGTGCGTCACTGTCTTTTGGGCTCTCTAAAGTGTAGTGTTATAACCCCTTGTCAATAGTATACTCGTAATAACTATTAGTTATGTGATCTTCAATCCCCGCGAAACTTTCAAGTATATACCGGATGGCGAAACAAATACCATAAATAATGACGTATGAAATTCGGAGATAACAAACGGTGTATTTTTTGTAGAGTGTAAATAAAGAAAAACGTGACGGATAATTTCTCTCAAAAATCGATAAAGAAGTTGCACTTAAAAGAAATCGTGGGTGTTTTAATAATGTTATTTTTTTAATAATTGTGTTAAATTCTTATTAGGTCCAGCTGGTTACACGTCTAATGGAGCGCGGCTGTAGCTGTGGCTCCGGGAAGTGCTCCAAGTTGCTCAAGGTCAAGAAGGTCGGCGAGGGCCGATACAACATCGCTGGCAGAAACGTATTCATCAGGGTTAGTACTTAGTTTAAATTTCATAAAGCAAGTCACAGGATTGGGAAGAGGTGCTGGACCCTAATATAATGTTATTTCAATAAAAAATGTGGATAAAATACATAAAAATATATGGCGTTAGGATTTTACGTCCCCATCACGTCCAGTTAAATAAATAAGCTACCTAGAAAGTTGGATTGGAAAGTCCTACTAGTGGTCAGTCAGACTAGCCCTGATTGGTTCCACCTCCTTAACGACACTACTCGTGTTCACCCACCAATGTGGTGAAATCAATAACTTTTTAATTTTTCATCCGCAAGAGGCTTAAGTCCCAAGTCTTGTTAGACTTGTTTACTATCAGAAAATCGATCTGCTTATTTGCCATTCTATGCTATAAAAATGTGACAAATATAAAAATGTGTAAATTAATTAAATTTCTACATAATTTTTGTATAGCCCATAATTTCTATATGTTTCGTTCCAGTTGCTGAAGGGTCGGCACATGATGGTGCGCGTGGGCGGCGGCTGGGACACCCTGGAGCACTTCCTGTCGCGGCACGAGCCCTGCCAGGTGCGGCTGGTCACGGGCGCCGCCGATGCCCGACGCGACCTGCTGCCAGTGCCGCCCTCCGCACCCTCCTCCCGCTCCTCGTCCGCACCCTCTCCAACCCCCGAATCCTCCAAGAGTGGCAAATCCTCCCCCATATCACGCGCTAAAAGCGGCAGCATCTCTCCCGTCCCTGAAAGTAGCGGAAAATCTTCACCCGTACGTGCTAAAAGCAGTAGCTTCTCTCCGATACGGGCGTCCAAAAGCGGTAGCATTTCTCCAATACACCACAAAACCCCGAATAGTGGTAGCGTGTCTCCTATTCATAACCCACCAAAAAGCGGCAGCATGTCCCCGATTAGTCTCAAAAGCGGGAAGACATCCCCCTTGGATAGTAGACGAACCTCGACACCGACCAAGCCAAGGAAATCTACTATGACTTTACCTTTGAATTCTCCTAAGTCCCTGCGTGACAGGAAACAATCCGCACCGGCCAGCTTCAGCACGCCCAACACCCCAAACAGATCCTCTAGGACTCCACCAGTAGAGCTAAGAAAATCTCTCACCTCTAACACGCTTTTAAATGCACCCAAAAAATCACGAAGCATGAGTCTGGCACTGGTGCCAAATGACAAAAAGCCTTTCTGCGGGACCGAGAGGCTAAACCAGAGCAAGAAGATTCAAAGCGTCAGCGCAGCAACCACTCCCGTGGAGCCGACCGTTGTCAAGAAAACGCGAAGCCACAGCCTCGCTTCGACCCCGACTAACGAACCCAAAAAGACATTTGGCGGCACCAAAAAAACACGCAGCATGAGTTTAGCGGCGCCGGTAGTTACTTCTAAGCCTCTAAATAAAAGCGCTTCCGTGACCGGTACTCTCACGCAGGCGGCTATAGAGGAAAGCATCAGAATGTCGCTCGAAGCCAGCATGAACGACCAGACGTCACATAAGAAACCGTTTCTGCACATAAAGGCCAAATACAGAAGTGCGCCTCCCAGAGAGGTGCCGCCTAGATAACTTCAAACCTCATTCCAATAGTTTTTAAATTTTGACATTTAAGATATTGTACCTAGTTAGCTTCTCGGCAAACTTGCACAGGCTTGTCACGTTATTAACGCATTCAATGGATCCATTTTGCTCCTGATTTTCCAGTATTTGTAATGATATACCACGTAACTACCAGTCTTAAATTTTATCAAAGCGCGATGATCGACGCATGGCTTGACGCCATGGTATCTAGATGCCATTTATATTGACATTGGTCGTTTTGGCCATCAGTCCTATGTCAGCCCCTTCTGGCTGAGCGAAAAAGAATAAATAAGTTTTTTTCGACCACTTATAATCATAATTTCGGGCACTGTTGTGACTGCATCGCAGATCGCACTAAGTGGTTTCATGTGGACAATCGACCGACGGTCTATACAATTTAAGTTTCGTCGTTAAAATATTTGGCAATAATAAAAATAAACAAATTATATATTGTTCACCAAAAATAAGTGAATTCACTACAGTCAGGAGCTACTTGATACAACTTAACACAATGAAACAGGTGCGAAAAGGATCAACTAGGCTAAGTGTAGATTTTGCGCTGGTTCGATAAAATGTAAGCATTATTTAGATCTCTTAAGTAATCTCATACTTTATCGTTTTAATGTCGGTTAATATGAACCCGACTCAAACTAGTCATAGTGAGTTTTATAATTTAAATAATTTTCCATTGCAATAATTAATTTAATTATAGAAGTTATGAGAATTTAATTAAGAAATTATGATAATTTTATTTTATGTGTAAATTTAACTGACATTTGATTTCATTTTTTATGGTATTGATAATAGTGATGTACTAAATATTCACTCTTGTTATTTCTTTGCTAACAACAAACGCTATATCTGTTAAAATGTGTTAATAAAAAGTATTATGAAATACTGTATTTTAGAAATATGTTACCAATGCTATTTATAATATTCCTTGAATTCTGGATGTTTCTCGTTTTTTAAATATGTTCTTGGCGAATATTAACGAATATTCTATACATCACTATGGTGCACATCACTTTGTATTATGTAAGCTAAGTGAGAAACTGTTAATAATCAGTATTTTTGGCTTTCTGCACAGTATATATCGTGGCCACACTTATATGCGACCACAGTCCACAATGGTACAAACTACTGTAGTATCTATCATATATTTTCATAAGAAATGGAAAATATTTTTGCACTTTGATAGATAGGCACTAGCTGACATAATGTAGAAATATTTATTAAGGACTATTTCTAGATTATGGGACGAATTTATCTCACATTTTTCGTTCTCATTTTTTTCTTTACAATTTTGTCGTTTATTTTCACATTTTTTTATTTCGAAGTTTTACAGCATGAAAACTGTGCAAGATAAATTCGTACAATAATTTATTCATTAAAACAATCATGTATTTTCTCACGTTGCAATTTTTCATTTATGTTAATAATTCCTTATAATAAATAATAATCATGGTCTCGATTTTGTAGTGGTGTACTTGAATTACAAATTATGAATATTACATTTAAACTTCCATTAAAGTGATAAGCCATAATGTGCCAACGGTTTTCATATTGTGTACGATTAATAAACTTTTGATACTTAATAGTTGCACGTTTTACTTATAACTCACATAGAGTAATATAACTCAAAGATTTCATATTTAAAACTCTGAGGTCGTCTTTTGGTCTGCTGAACTCTTGGCGATTTGTTTATAAATAAATAATAATTCTGCCTTCAAACGTAGCAAGCCTTCACCACCATCAACAGCAATTGAGCCAATGTCATTCATTTCTTTCTCGAAGTTCTCTGCTTGTAGGTGTCACGGTCATATTTAAATGCACCAGACACAAAAGAAACTCGTTACTACAAATTGCTGAAATAACATACAAATATATACAGTAGTTTTGGGTCCTGCGCTTTCAAATATATAGAAAGAAAAAATTGCTTTCTCATGATCACACGCTTGTAGATAATAAGCTGTAGACATTTAGTTAAAACTCATTGCCTTGCCACTTTCCGAAGTTATTTTCATATTACAATAACTTTGCAATTTTATATACGAGTAGGTGTTGCACGCGGCTTCCTTCTATTGTTAAAGTTTTATAACTTAACACTCTTACTGAAATTTATTAATATATCGAGATAAGACGATGCCTATGTCCTCCTGGTTAGTGAATATCCGAGTAGTAAATTTCGTAGCGATCGGCGAACTTCGAAACTGACGAACTTGCTCTGCTATTGGAGTTTATATTAGTCCTCAGTAACTTACATCAATATAATATATAGCTGTCTGTTTAACAAATTTCAGCTCGATTAGTCCATTGAGATCCATCCCTAAGATCACTCAATGAGTTAAAACGGACTACATCACATTTGCTTTAAAATTAATAAAAATAAAATAAGAAAAACAATAAAAAGCGACGGTAGAGTCTACAGGATTTCTCGTACGACGAATGGTGAGATTGAAAGTTTTGCCTCAGTATGGCGTACCGCGTATGCATAGATAATACACTTATATTAGACACGCGTATGTGTGGTGTATGATGTTAAAGAATAAGGCAGTGAACAAACAATTGGTACTTCATGTAGTAAATATTCCAGGACCTTACATACCTGTAATTTCCTCAAGGGATACGTAAAGATCGGTGACAGTTAATAGCTGAATACTCAAATTTAATAAAATAGATAAGCATTATACTTAGTAATAAAAAACTTGAAGTAAAATTGGTTCTAATTAACCGGCTTCACAAAAAAAGAGAGTATCTATACTCTCTGCGACCCACGTAAGAGACTTCATTTGAAGATATGGATGTATGTACAAAATCTCTTATTCTCTCGATACTTTTTCTATAGAATCTCTTATTCTATATTCGACTGCATGTTTTTATTGCTAAATTTTCGAGCTATAATAGCGGATAGCGCAGACTGTTAACGGGGCGGAACGTGAGGGGTCGGGGCGCATCGCATCGGCGGATTTTCTAATATTATACGTGACGATGATATCACAACGATAGTTATATCTGTTCTAAGAGCATCTGCCTCTAACCTGCCTGCAGCTCCTAAGAGAGATTTAACTTAAGGTTTTAGTAGAATGTTGTATAGCAACTTGCCCGGGTTCTGGAGGTCCAATGCCTTGCCTATTCCTGCCACAATGTTGTAATGGTAGTGTTTAGCATTGCTGTGTTCCGGTCCGAAGGTTAGGGTAGTCAGTGGACTTGCATGTAGGGCCTAACACCTCGACAACAGGACAGCTACGCACTTATAACATCTATGGTGTATATTGGTCGCAGTTGTCACTTACCTTCAAGAGAGCCTCGTGCTAATTTGCAAGTGTTCGAATTTTTTTATCCCAATAAAAAAATATAAATATTTAATAAGTGTTTGTTGTACATATAAGCCCGTGTCAAAAACTAAACTTGCGACGACTAAAATAAAACTAATCAGGAAGCCAAACTCGTTTATATAAATAACACAATTTATTAAGTATTTATCCCAATGTTATTTTATAAAAGCAAGAGTTAGGCATGTTAGAAAAAGCAAAAAAGTAGGATAATGGTCGAATTGAGAGCGCTACTGAAATTGACAAATTAAGCTCGCCGATCGTATTCGCAAATTACTAGCATGTTCTTATATATACCTATCTACAGTGTCGTAAGCCGGTGTCAGCAGTGGCGGTTCGAGTCCCGGTTCGGGCTTCGGTGACGCCGTACAAACGTCGGTACACCTACTATAACAAGATGTTCAAGCCCATGTGCTACGAAGTGCCTCGCCCTCTTACTGTGTCACTTGTTTGAAATATAAAATGTTTTACTTACCTACCATACTTAGTAGTTTCCTTCTAATATCCTGTGTATAAAAGATGCAACGGGTATCGGAGACCGAGTAAAAGCAACCTTACAAAATGTAGATGAACGATGTAGTATTAATCCTGCCTGTTGGCTGCGGGGTTAGCGGGCACGCCTTAGTATAGCTTGTAGTTTGTGCGCTAACTCCGGCTAAAATAACGTCAAGAATTAGCGTGTATTTTAGATAACGCCTAAATCAACCGCGAGGCTTGGGATCCAAGAGTATAATAATATTATCCACCTATGCTCGGGTTCGATTCCGGACATTTTTGTGATAAAGATCGTGTTCGATTCTGGACATTTTGTTTCCAGGTCTGGGTATTTATTATGCCCCTTGTTGGTCCGGGCTCCTTTGCTCTTTGACACGAATCTTTCATTTGACACGTCCTGCGTTTGATTGTTGGAATCCAATTTCCAAATTGATGAGTCCAAAAAGAAAACTAATGTTAGGAGATCAACTTTAATTGTTGAGTTCCCCGAGACTTTGCAGAATAGACCATCTGCCTTCCTGCCAGGCAGCTCGTTAAAGGCGAGCATAGAATTACCATCACTAACAGCGTCAGTTTCGCAGCGACTTACCCGGATTGGTCACCGCCTTACCTATTCCTGCCGCCATATCGTCCAATGTTTGCTTGCATGATTATGCACGTCCACACGTCGCTCATATGACAAATGAGCACCTTAAAGAGGTTGGTATTCAAAAATTGCAGTGGCCAGCACCGACGTAAATGCAATAAAGCCATTTTGCGATGTATGAAACACGACTATTCAAACAGCATCGGACCCGCCATAACACCTTAGCTTCGAGTTGCTGCACTGATTGCCTGGCACGACTTATCGCGGGTGAACATCAAAAATGTCATCTAAACGTGCCAGACCGAATGCAGGCGGTCATAAGGGCTAGAGAAGGAGACACGTGATATTAAAAGTACATGATTTATCAAAGATTAAACAATTTATAATTACTAGTGTTTAATTTTGTGTAAATGTCAATATGTACCTAAACTTATAAAAATAAACACAATATCCATGAGTAAAATTATTAAAGACGTTAATTGCAAGAACATCAAAACAGTGTTACAGTGTAAACTAAACTAAAAAAATATTATAAATGTTATACTTGGGCAAGTTTTCATGCCGGTGAGAGTAACCAGAGACTCCAACTAGTTTGTGTTTGCTAGTACGAGATAGTGAAAATGTGGCCGCATAAGGAATGCTCCGACAGTTGCAGCCGTTGGAAAGATTGCAATAAAACAACTATTACATGTTTAGTTTATTTGAATAACTTTAAAATAATACAAATAATACTTATACAATAAAATAAGGAATGAACATTTAAATGCCAATAAATGAATACAAGTACAAACGGTTTTGCAGAGAGCTATAACTTGTGTTTAGAACTGCGTCATTCGCATGAAACCATTTACATATCGAGATTACGGCAATGTATAATGTTATACAATCGATTTAAATATGCATTATTTACATCCCTTATTTAATTTGCATTTTAAATACATGTTATTTATTTTCAAACATTTTGAAATACTTTCTTTAAAAATATTAAATGAAATTATTAACTTTTATGTTAATTTAAGTTAACATTTGAATTAATGTCGACTTATATATTTTTTTATTCAATTAAATTTGTAAGCATTTTACTTTTAAATTATAATAAAAATGAGACAAGGATTTTTAATTTTTTCAATACTTTATCTCAGAAGTTTTGAATTAAATTCGTTATCCTTAAGTTGGCACAACTTTTAAATAATGTAATGGATTCATGTAAATGCTATTTAATATATTCTATGACTATAAAATATAAATGTGAGTAAAAGTTATTCATATCTGGTGAATACAAACTGTGAGTAAATGGAGTTTATCAGACTTTTCATATTAAATACATCATATTTATAATTACAAGTGATATTTAAAGCAAATCAACGATTAAATGCGTATGTGATGAAAATTATAAATGTAAACAGAGCTTAAATGTACTTTGAGATTGAATCCTCACCCATTTATTCCTTGAAATAAATTATCGAAAGGATTTTCTTAGTTTAATATAACTATAAAAAACATACATACCTTTTTAGTCTCTGCAATCACTAATGCTATGACATATTCGCTATGTTTCAAATGAAAATTTTAAATGATCGCTTGTTGTATGTAATAATGATGTATATGGCATTTCATCAATGTGAAAAATCACACCATACACAATTTCTTTAAAATTATGACCAAGTTCAAGTAAGGAAAATGTTTTGATATCAAAGCACATTTAAGGTATTCTTATTATTACAAGTATAAACTACACTAATTTTAAATAAATTTGGTATAAAATGTTATAAATTATGGCTAAGTGCATAACTAAATCTAAGTTTTTATTCGCCGAGTATTATACGTTCATTGTAAAAGTGACGGACTATGTCGTACGATTCGGATTTCTCTCAGATTCAGTTCACATACATGCTTCAGTATTTTTGAAAAGCAAGTTCGCAAAAAGTATGATTTCCTTTTTATCGAAAATACTTTCAATATATTTTTTTATTTTAGCACTTGCCCTGTGCTTGTGCAGTAGCTCAATTGGTTAGAGCATTCGTCGGCTTGAGACGAAAGGTTACAGGTTCAAATCCTGTCGGGGGCGAAATTTTTTCTTTCAATATTTAGTTTATTTACATTAAATAAACTCCAATTTAATTAAAACGTGTTAGCTTGTCTAAAAAACATGAAATTTATGAACGACTTGTCAAGTGAACAAATGGATTAACTTCTAAAATAGGACCTTTATCGATTTAATGGTTGAAAGTTTCTTAAAATCAGCAGCAAATTTAAAAACGTTTAGTAAATTACATAACGTAATTATAAAAAGAATAAAACTAATGATATTTGTTGCAAAATTATAAAGTTAAGCAGTCAAAAAATTACGGCAAGTTGAGGAACGTTCGGCTGCTAGCTTATAGAACTGATGTTGCTAGTGAATGAATGGTAATGCTCATAAGGCAATGTTACTAGTCCAATCTCAATTCAGGCGGGGTTGGCGAACTTTTCTAAATGTATAAATAATATAATAAAAATATAAAAATCAATTGCTGTTCGTTAGTCTCGCTAAAACTCGAGAACGGCTAAACCGATTTGGCTTATTTATGTTTTGATTAATTTATGGAAGTCCAGGTAAGGTTTAAAAAATAAGAAAAAAGGAAAAGTTAGAAAAACAACATTTCAAGTTTTCCTATACAAACTGAACGGGTGGAACGAAGTTCGCCGGGACAGCTAGTAATAAAATAATTAAATTACACACATTGTATCCGTAATACAATCTGACAGCCCTACAAAATACATAATATGATGAAACTTTATCAAGGTTTCATTCATATTGTTTTAAGCCAGGTCTCAATGTTTGTAGAAAAATAGCCATAGTAAGACAAATTGCAGCCTTAATATTACATATATTGAAAAACGGTATTTTGTAAAAAATTACAGATTTTAACATGCTCAGCGCTAATTCCTATATTGCCAATACAGTGTGCATCCTAAACGATACACATGGCGCTGAGAGACTTAAATAAATACGTTTCATACAAGGACCTACATATACTTCAAAAACTCGTGTATTTTTATGCTTCTATGTGATTAATCCTTAAATTAAATAGGCCAATTAGTAAGCAAAGTTATCGCTGTCGGGGCCTAAGTTTCGGTGGATATGCAAATTTCAGGATGCATGAATTTTATTAGAATATTTTTTATAATGTATAATAAATACTAAATATTAGTACATTTTGGAGAAATTACTTCGTTCTCATGACTTTAAGACAAAGTGATCATTCTTCTGGAAAAAATTAAGACGAATAATATATTAAAACAGAAAAGTGTAAATTAAAAAAAAAAACAAGTAAAAAGTAGCCAAAGTAAATACAAATTTTAATTTACAGTAGCAGTCTAACTACTGTAGATTAAGGCATGCTTAAATTAGAGCCATATAATAACAGAAAAAAGGAAATATGCTTCAGTTTTAGAATATTTACCATGAGAAATTAGATCTTTATGTTAATATGACAAATGATTTGTTAGTATAAATTATTGTTAAACGAATATATAGTTTCCACTGGTGGTCGTTGCATCGCGATTTTTCTGATGATTTTCACTCGGTCTTTGGTGAAACTCAATTTGTAATTGCTAATAAGAGAACATAAAAGCCTTGATTTACTGATTTACATTGATTAAAATCAGTCAAGCGATTTATTTATTTGCAACATCTGCCTATTAAATATTTTGATAAACAGTGCAAAAGTACTCTTTTATCAGTAACTACTTGGAGATATTTCATTTCGTTTTGTAAGAGATCCTTGAGTAAGCACTTGATATTTAATGTAACCAAATTTTACGAATGTGAATTTAGAAAATAATATTTTTATACTCAGATTTTCTGCGTTCTCTACTCTACTATATATACTACCAAGTACTTTAAATATTATCAGGTAAGAGCAGCTTCTACTTTTTTTATAATTCAAAATTAGACCCACAAATATTTTTATCATAGTGATGATAGTCAGTGTGACCAGTCACAGATAAAAAATATTACATAGGTATTACAAAATTTACTATTTCGTAAAATATTTTATTTGTAAGCAAGGGATTATATCCGAATAATGTTTAAACTACTGTTGTCTTATTAACAAACATAGACTATAGTTACTCCTAGGTCCAACCTGGTATTATAATCTTTATTACATTTTGATACGAACTATAGTATCAACTTTACTCTTTGTTTATTGATAAGACAAATAAATATCACGCATTTGTGTACATATGACATGCTAACTACAGATGACGACAAAATGAGTAATAGGCCAAAAACTAAAGTCTTTAAATGCGTTGACAATTTGAAGCTACAACATTTTAAAAATTAAGTAAGTATCATCAAGCAAAGTAGTGAGCACCAGTTTTTCAAACCTTAAATTTGTGATAATATATTTAAAGTTAGTTTTTATTTCGTTTTAAAATTTGCACATTTGTTTCATCAAGTTTAACATTGTAATTATTATTTTTTCAAGATCATATTAGTCAGTATCTCTGCACTATTGCTTTAGAATAGTATGAAATACATTTTATGAATCGTTAATAACTAAAAAAAACAATGTATTGCCTCGATTTTAAGAAAATTTAATTTTTATTATAAACAAAACATGTTGAACGATACTCAAGCGTACCTAAGCCTTGCCCTAACTTAGTTCTGAGTATGCTTTATTGTTACAAATACTTATGGAGAACCTTTAGAAAACCACCAATGCTCATTTCACCACATTATAAGTTAAACTATCACGTTTACGTTATCAACAAATCTTGGGAAAAATAAGATTTAAGGAATTCAAGAATTTGAAGAAAAATGTTTAGAAAGTCTTTAAGTAAAAAAAATCTTTTTTAAAAGCGAAAGCTTGAAAATAAAAAAAAATTACTCTGTTTTGATTTTTTTCACTATACAACTCCTAATATAAATATTTCTTTTCAAACAATATAGTTTCTAGTTTTCAAAAGAGATTAGGCCTTAAGTTAGGATAATAATTATCTGGTACTCAAGGATCTCAGATGACGGTAGTCAGATTACTTCTTCTTGCTCTTGCCAAGCGTGAGTGTGTGGTGGGTCTGGGTAGCCTGCTGCTTGCGTCGGTTGAATTCGATGGTGTCGTCTTCAATCTTTTTCCGGAGCTCTTCCAAACGTTTCTTCTCTTCTGTGTGATCCTTTTTCAGTTTATCGAATTTAGCGTGTAACTAAAAATAAAAATAAAAGAAAGTAAAAAAATGTATTCTTGATACATTAAAACTACAGCCCAAAGATTTATTTTAAAATTTAGAATGTTTCATTACAGTCTCCGGTTGTCGACCACCATTACCGTCTTTGATATCCATACAGGGCCGCATATTTCTTGCAATCCAGAAATTATTTAACCGTTTCTAATCCTTTAAAAGTGTAACTGAACTTTTCAAAGTTAAAGGTATGCTAAGAAATAGTAATTTAACTTCGGGATTTTCGAAACTGTTTTTGTTGAAACTGAAACTGTAACCTATAACTTTACAGGTTACATACCCGGATAATGTTGTTTTCCATTAAAAAATTAAAGACGCATTTTGTGTTGCCGGACTTCGAAAAATAATACTTATCATATATTATTTAGCACCGCTTTACCTAATTACATTAGCATTAATGCTAACCATTGCCGTCTTTCGTGATAGTCGATAGACTAGCACGCGTGCCTAAAAATGACGACAATTGGATATCGACATAACAGTAACGTCTTTGGTGCCTATATGCAACTACAAGGAAAACGACCTACTTCTTCGCTATCATATAAACAAAATTATTAAATTATACTTGCCTCTTTTTCGGCCTCCTTGAGTTCAGCCTCCTTCTCCTTGACGCGTTGCACGAACATTTGCCGCATCTCGTCTTCCTTTTGGTGTAGTTCAGACAAGTGGGCGTTGCGCTTCTGTTCGAACGTTTGTTGGAAAGACACCTGAAAATAATTTACACTAAGGTTTAGTATACCCTACGGTGTTGCCATATAACTTGCTAGCTAGACAATTTGTCTATGTCAAATCAAGTGCCCTTTAAGTACAAACAGAAAGTTTATTGGCCCACTTCGTGAGGTCCCCGTGTGAGTGTACCGAATTTTGTTGTTTTTGTGTGTACCTACACTGTTCATGTGTATATTCTATTGTCTTGTAAAATAAACTAGTTTTTTTTTACATCATGTGTATTTAGTATACCTAATCTGTAATTTTTTAACCATTATTTACACTTATTTTGATTACATTTGATTAAGCCACCTTATCAAGTTTACACACAAAGCTCCAATGACAACATAGAGCTAGGGATTAATGAAAATCAGCGGTTTTCAGTTAGCAACCTCTGGCAACTGAATTTGTTTCCTTTTGTCGAAACTAAATAAAAAAATCTTAAATATTTTAAAATTGAATTAAGCTTATTTATTATACTCCTTCATTATATTATTAACCCTTTTTTGTTTTTTATTTTATTTGTTGCTAAAAAATAAAAACTACATTTATTGAAATTTAAATTTAAAATTTAATTAGATTATATACATCAATTCATTAAATTATATAAATTTATTTTATTTTTAGCAATAAATAATTAAATTTATTCTAGTATCTAAGTAATTCTATGTATTAGTATTGTTGACTAACACCCATAACACAAGCATATAATTTGCTTTGGGGTTAGATTCAATTTGAGTGAGTTGTCTAGGGATTTTTTTATATTAATAAAATTTAATCTTATT
>NJDC01000440.1:67855-85296 GCA_002245475.1 Calephelis virginiensis
ATTTTTTTATTAGAAAATTGGAAAAATCCAATTTTCTTTTTGTTGGCCGACCCGGGATTCGAACCCGGGACCCCATGCAGTCAAGTCCAACACCCGGACCGCTAGACCACGTATAATAATAAGTTATAATAAATATAGAGTAACTAACACGACTTTTATATACATAGAAGATTTATACCTAAAATTCTTTTAGTATCTAAAGCTCACCAAAATGAAGATCGTATTATTGTATTTATTGAAATTAGTTACCAATATGATAAATTCTAACGGCAAAAATAATTAACAATAGAATGACCAAACTTTTGTCGAGGGTTTAGTGCTGTTTCTGCATTTTGGATTCCAAAAGTGATAGAGATTTTACACTTTGTGAAATACATCATTTATTGTACCCAAGTGAAACATCACAAAATAACAGAAAAAATTAGGAACAATGAACTATACGCGAACACATCTCGTAGAGCTTTCTTACAGCTATATCATTTATCTATACTAATTTATAAAGAGGAAAAGTTTGATTTTTTGTTTGTTTGTTTGTTTGAAATGAATAGGCTCAAAAACTACTGGACCAATTTCAAAAATTCTTTCACCTTTAGAATGCTACATTATCGCTGAGTGACATAGGCTTTGTTTCATCAAAATTGGTGCAGTAGGAGCCAAGTTACGCAGGCGAAGCTGCGTGAAACTGCTAGTGTATGTATAAATAACTTTCTTTTCAATTTAATAGCGACGATCACTTGGCGTCATATCAAAACGTAAACAATATTAAACACGAGAAAACATTTCCAACATAACGCATTGTTTGTAAATACACTATGTAAACCAGATGCGATTGCACTGCGCAATGTGAGCTATTGTTTATAACATCGGGAATGCAGCGTATTGTGGGCCAAACAGAATATACAGATTAATTATGAGGGTTGTGCAAAACTTTCGCAGAACTCGCAGAATCTTTGCCCATGGCAAGAAGTTCAAAAACACGGCAATGACGAGCACTGACGGTATTGCGACAGTGGAATAAGTGTACAAATTCACGTATTTCAGTTTCTTGTTAATTAAAAGGAGTAAACAAAAATATTTCATTCCATTTTGTTGTATATCAAGCAAAAACCAAGCAAGCTTAAATATAATATAGGTGTATTATAAAGAGAACTAGCTTCGCTTTGGTTATTCTAGAATAAATATTTAATTTTGCGATTTTAACTTTTTGAAAACTCATTAGTTGTTAATTTTTTTCTGATAGTATAAAAAGCAATTTCGATCTAAATTACACGCATAACGTATCTAACAGATTTATTTGATTAAGGGTTAATACTCTATTGTTAAAAATATGTTCTAAAGTTTCATTTCACTGTTTTAAGTAAACGCATAAAACGGTTATTGTGGGTTATTTTTTAAAGATAGACATATACCACCGCTTACTTTTTTTGAGATCTATCGAAGAGGAAAAATCCCATGATACAAAACCTTTTGTTAAAACTCAAAAGGTTTTGGCAGCGTTTTCGAGGAAAGCTCCCGATCGGCTTATTTTTTGCCGACATATTGAACTAATATCGTTGGTTTGTATAAAACATAAACTTACTATACACTAAAACCTTCCTCAAGAATTGTTCTATCTATTGTATTGTTCAGTACTTTTCGAGTAAATCGCGAACAGACAGACAGACGCGGCGGGGGACTTTGTTTTATAATATGTATTGATAAGCACTTGGGCCTAAACGCGAGAGTGTGATGATGGTATTCGAAATAATAAATATTATTTACCATAAGTAGCAGATGCTTAGCAATAGGACGGCGATGTTTAGAATAATAGAAATGTATAAATGCAACAATTAAGCAATTTTGAATGCTAATCGTATTATACTTTCTCTGAGAGCGCATACATTAAAATGTAGCTGTCCCCGATGTTAGTATTTGGAGCAACTCGAAAAGGTGATGCGTATAGCCAACAGGTTTCGATCAAAAGTAAACGTCCCTGTGTTTTAGCTAATTAAAATTGACTTTAGATATTATGCAAGATAAAAAGGTATATATTTCTAAATTATTCTATAATAAAGCATATAGGACTTCGCGTGAAGATATGTATGTATGTAAAGCATATTATTTCACTGCAGTTTACGTCAACATTATTTTGCATTTTTCGCTTAGTCATCTTTTCATAGACTTTGATAAAAGAAACGGTAATACGTTCCACTACTACATTTTTTTTGTTAATCGATTTCTCTTTCTTTTTAGAACCGATTTCAAAAATTCCGAGGCAATAGGTCACCTGCCACCACGTCGTGGTCTGATTATGGAATTCTTTACTTATTGAAATCAAAGGCGGTTTTTTGCAGTTTTTCTGCGCTAAAATTATGAAT
Organism: Calephelis virginiensis; assembly: GCA_002245475.1. Classification (NCBI taxonomy): domain Eukaryota; kingdom Metazoa; phylum Arthropoda; class Insecta; order Lepidoptera; family Riodinidae; genus Calephelis; species Calephelis virginiensis. The sequence goes on from NJDC01000440.1 coordinate 70,213, forward strand.
TGGCAAAATGTATTAATAATGAAATAATATTGCTTTAATTAGTCACTCCAACACTCGAAAACGAGTATGACCTTATTCTGGAGTAGCGCAGCTCTGGGGGTCTTGTCCCGTAAGAGGACACTAGGGATACATAATACATTGTTATATCAACCTTGGCAGAGGTCGCCTCTGTGGTCTAGCGGTCCGGGTGTTGGATTTGACTGCATGAGGTCCCAGGTTCGAATCCCGGGTCGGCCAACACAAAGAAAGTTGGATTTTTCCAATTTTCTAATAAAAAAATGTTGGTCGGGATTGGAAATGTGCCCGGTTGGCGATAGGCTTGCCACCTATCACATTGTGGGACTTAGTGTCTTAGGCTAGTCGTGGGTGCCTTGGTTGTACCTCTGCCTACCTCTTCGGGGATATGGGCGTGAAGATACTAACCTTGGCAGAGCCGACATCACCATGTAACAGAATGACAGATACCGACTAACTCTACCATGGTAAGTGTTGAGTCAGAGCACATATTGGGTGTTACAAGCTTCAGAAATGCTCTTAGTAAGGAAAATGATAATTATTTTATATTCTGAAAACAAACCATGTTGGTCTGGGCTTAAGGAGCCTATTATAATAGCCTATCTGTCTTCCTGTAAGGCAGATCTTAAAAGGCGAGTAAATTAGTAATGAGTCATTACTAACAACACCACTGATGGTTGAGTGTTGCACAGCAACTTGTCCGGGTATGCATCCACTGCCTTACCTATTCTTGCCAACATATTAAGGCTGTAACTGTAAACTGTAACTGCCCAACTAACACAGTTTTTGGTCTAATACAGGTCACAGAATGGCAATCTATAGACCACAGTTGTCTTTTACCATCAAGAGTGCTGTGTGTTTAAACATGCTCTTCTTTCTTCTTTTTTGGCTAAACAAAAAATTCTTGGCACCTAGGATATAAGAAAGGAAATATCTTTGACATTGCATAAGCAAAAACCTAGTAATATATTATGTAGTAGGGTTTTTCTTGTGACTAAATTGTTGATTATTCCAGTAATTTATACTTCTGAGTTATTCTAGTAATGCAAAAAACATTGGTGCAGTGGCCTGACCCCACACAATGACCCTTTCAAATTGGTATTACCTTACTTACTATTGTAACCATAACATTATTTATCATGTTCTAGTTTTGTTTAGTCCTATAGACAGTGTGTATTTGTTCCCACCCACTAAATCGTGTGATTATTTATCTTCCATCTCAATGCATCTACAACATGTTTTATCCCTAAGAGCGCATCTTTTTTTCCCCTAAAACAAAAGACTAAGTAAGATAAGTCACATACCAGTAGGACAAATGAAGTATAGGCAAACATGTAGACGACTATCATGATACGAAGGTATGGAGCGCTTGATTTTCAATTCCTCTTGAAGGTACGCCTCAAACTGAGCGTCAATGTAGTCCACAACTGCCTTGAAACTGTCTTCCTTGTTGACTTGGTCTCCGTAACCCACTGTATCGCAGATAGTCAACTAAAATATGTCATAGTGTTAATATTATTAGAGATTTATCAACATCATCCTATTTTTAATGATAGTATTTTCTCATTTAAGTGAAAGAACCTACAGTCTACTTTCCTGCCCATACTTCTTCACAGTTTATTGGTATATGGCAGGTTGTTTAACAGTTTATCATAATGTGTTTATTTCACATACAATGGCACACTTAATTAACTAAAAAACATCTTGCATCCTTTTAGAACAATATCTGTTGGTCTTGAACAGATATAGTAAGTTACTCTTCTCAAATATTGAACACACAGTAATTAATGAAGCTTTGATTTTACTCTTAAAAGGAACCCATGTTATACAACATAAACACTTTTGTTTTTGCATGCCATAATCACCCATTAATAAAAATGTTTTGGTGTTTATACCTAAGCATTTCAGTGTATTTACTATTTGACAAACACCCATAAATTAAACTAATAATTCACTTATTTTTGTTTAAGACCAATTTGTTTAAAAATATAATGCCAATCTCATTTGGTGTCCATAAGACATAAATAAATATCCTTGGACAAGTCACACAAATTGTATCTAACCTTAAAGTAAGCAAATTATATGCTTATATTATGGGTATTAGTCAATAATTGTAATACACGGAAATACTTAAACAGATACCAAAATAAATTTAATAAACATGCAGACCCAGAAATGCACACATCCAAATGTTCATCAAGCAAATGTCTGCCTCCGTCGGGAATCCAACCCGAGCCTTGTGGTTGGTCAATGTAGTTAGGGTGTACACTAGCAACTCGACCAACGAGACGTACTAAATATTAAATAAATGTAATAAATAATAAATATTTTTTTATTATGAGAAATATTTTCAGTTTAGTTGTCTATTAATTACACTCCAAATAAATATGATTGCAATTAATTCACTAATAGAACAAAAAAACTACAAAAATTAAACTATAAATATATATTACAATCATACCTTTAGTCGCACATTACTCTCCTGGAGTTCATATGTATGAGCTTTCAATTTAACAGTAGGCAAGTTGTGTGGACTGGGACTGGACTCGAAGTTTGTGTTGAATAATGAATCCATGAGGGTGGATTTGCCCAAACCAGTTTCGCCTAAGGTTACAATAAATGCAAAAATTGTATTTAAGTTATGATACCTGGCTTTACTTTAAAAAAACCCAACAATTACTAACTCACATTTCTAAATTAATCTTAAAAGCAACTTAAAAGCAATTGTAATTGTAAAAATAAAAGAATTAAGAAAAAGTAAGTCTATAGTAGTAAGCAAACTCATTTATTAATATCATCAATTGTTTACTACTCGCTGCGATTGAAATTCAAAAACAATTACGTTTTTAGAATTCTGTTACAACAGTATGCCTTATAAACGGTGACTTAATAATCTTATAGGAATCTTACAAATAATTTACTCAAAGTAATGAGACCACAAATGCCAATTACATAGTTTTTTAAGTAATATAAGTTTCAACATATTATATACTAGCTGTTGCCCACGTGGTCCCACAGGATCATTTTTTTCGGGATAAAAACTATACTATGTGTTAATCCAAGTTGCCCTCTATGTGTGTACCACATTTCATGATAATAGGTTCAGCAGTTTTTGCGTGAAGGAGTAACAAACAAACAAACAAACTTTCGCACTTATAATATAACTAAGATTAAATATAACATATAACCACTTCTGTTTTTTATAAAGAACCATTTAACACCATATTGCTGTACTGCATGTTTACATACATACATACATACATATCTTCACGCCAAGTCCCTTACGGGGTAGGCAGAGAGTATCGAGTGCCAGACCTCACGATCCTGACAAACCTGTCTTGCTTCCTTCACATTCATAACCCTTTTCATACAAACACGCCGGTTTCGGAGACTCTTGACACCACCCTCGGATAATATCCGATAATACTGCATGTTTCATAAATTAATATTTGTTAATAAATAAAACAAGTAGCAAACCCTTATTCAATAAAAAGTTACAAACAAAAAGTGCCTTACATTAGGTATTTGGTTGCTATATCATTAAGATTATGAAAGCGAAAGTTTATGAAAATGTTTATTAATGTTTTAATTAATTATGATTGTGTTTTGGTAAAAATAATAAAAATATGGTTGCAAACTATTATATATAACTATGGAAGAAAAAGCTGTGGGAAGTTAAATTACATTAAAAAGTGAAAAAGTTGCAGACCATAATTAACAAGTTCTAATATAATTAGTAAAAACAATGTTATAATCTGGCACTAATAATAAAACTCATTGAAGCTATATTTAAACACTCACAGATAAGAGCACATAGGTGACTAATTAAGGGTCTGAATGAGAATATGATTCACTACTCACCAATGCAGAGAATGTTGAAGACAAATCCATTCTGAACACTTTTGTTCACCAGCTGGTCTGGAAGACTATCGAACCCGACATGGCCTGATAGCTTAAGGGTGCGCATCGCTGCTTCAACCTACCACAATACACTATATCAATATTTATTCACAAATACAACATAATACGAAATATTTACACACAACGTATACAAAATAAGGAATGAAAAGAATTCATTTAATTCATAACGTTACATATCTAAAATATGATAAATATTAATTTTGACATGTAAATTGTTTCTTTACCTATTAAATGAATATAACATAAAACAAAACAAGATATATATATGAAACGGTACAGACGCCCTAGTTGATATAACTGATTGTATTAATTGTAAAATGGTTTAGGACTCTGTATCATATAGCATATAGCAACGATAAGATTAAGGATAATACACTATTTGCGATAAAAGTACAATGTTTTTGAGGAAAACATTTACACAAAAACTCACTTTCGCTGGCTCAACATCAATCGCAGCCATGTTTCCGAGTTTCTGAACAACTATAAAATGTCAATAATGTCAATTTTGAAATGACATTGTGTATGTACTATGAAGTTGTCTGCTAATAGCAGTAATACCAACTGCTTACAAGAAGGAATGGATAATGTTCATAATCGTATCCGAAATCGAACAAATTTAATTCGGATATTTTTTTTATTTAAAAGAATATTTTCTTTGATGCACATTAACTGCACTATTAATATTAAATATATTAAAATTGTGAAACATGTCCAAGCCACTTTAGTAAGAAATTAATTCTTATATGCAGTTAGATAAAATAATTGATCTAGTACTTATATCTAATAGTTTTTTCGTCTATCATTCTTGAATGTTACTTAATGTGGAAACTTCAATTCACAAATTTCTATGTATGCGTTGCTTAAACTTTCTTGCTTGCTTTGTTGTCTTAATACTGTAATTTAGTCGTTCTTAACGTTTTAAAACATAATTATTGTAGTACTTATTTAATAATAATAATGATGACAACAAGGTCACATTACGTACAGTTGATACGTGTTAGTAGTTAGAGCTGTTTTTCATCAAGTTTCAAATCAAACCATGACTAAAATATATATTCCTAGAACTTTAATTAGAAGTTAATGTTAAATGTTAAAATACGGAAACTCATCTTTCTTAAAATTAAGCCTTAAGTACTTACTCTTTATTATTGGACAAAATGTATTAACTTCTTCATTTAGACTACGCACTGTATCAATTCTAATAAAATTTATGTTACAGAAGAAAAACACGTTTATTTATTGAACATTGAAAAAACAAAATTACGTTTATTAGAAATAAGAAGCTATTTTTAATTAACATCGGTTTTCGACGGTTTGGAGAGTCACGTCTACCTGTTAGTGGAAAATAAATTTAACAAATAATTTTACCTATGATCTAGGAATATTTAAAGCAGACAAAATCGTAAAAATTCAAAGAAGGTATTCATACGATACAAAGAAACAAAGTTGTCTTAACATTACTTAATTTTACGACCAATAATCGATTCTTATTACTGAATTTCTAACTCGAATGCTATTATGTTGGTACTATGGCAACATGTAGAGATATTGCCTTTTTAAGAGTTTTGCCATTAATGAAGGAAAATTGAAGTTGAACAATAGAATCAGATATTCAAGGAAGGAATACTATACAAAGAAACAAAATTTTCAATAGCCTAACTTCAAAAACTATAAACTTTATACCCTATTAGTAGCGGATTATCTTTAAGGCAAACTAGGCATTTGCCTAAGAGTGCGAGTTTATGAGAGGCGCGGATATGAATGAAAAAAATAAAATGCAAGTAATTTTTTTGGTAGCTTTTAGGCATAGGCTTTTGCCTATGCCTAAAAGCTACCAAATAAATTTCAACGAAATTGTTTAAACTACTGTTTAATCTAAAGATTTCCCTAAATATCTAAAGTGACAAACTAATACCTAGTATGTATAGACGTCCGCTACAGGGACGCCATTAAATTTTTTGCCTAGGGCGCTCTCGACTATTAATCCGCCTCTGTACCCTAATGCTAGATTACTACCGGAAATTACATTCTTAATAAAGATCTGATATCATTTCTAAACACTGCTGACTCTTTCTAATGTATAAGCATCTCTTTCAGAGAGTGATGTGATATAAACTAACAAAACAAAGTCAAAATGAAAAAGAGACCTGTATAGTACAGTCAGCAATATTTGGAAGTGCCAATAGTAAGGAGTGTAAACTCCAGTAGTATTAAATCTTCATGCATTTTTTTATACCCACAACTGAATGTTTGAATCATTGAAGTACATATGAGTTTTAGAAAATAAGTTGTTTATTGTGACGAAGACATGATGTTATAGCGTTTTCTATAAATGAAGAATATTATAGTCATGGATATAACCTTAACGATGTTTTTAAAACAAATTATTACTTTTCCTTGATATCGATTAATTGGGTAAAATTACGTTCTTATTTTCTATATATGGCAACTTTGTCAAAATCCAAGATGGCAGAAAGCGACATCGGTGTGTTATCATGTGAGTCGATGAAATAATGTTTTCATAAATTTCTTCGTCGCGTGTGTATTACAAATTTGTGAAATAGTGAATTGTGACAAAGTGAACCATGGCGGATTTAAAATCACCGCCGTATAGTGACATTAAAAGACCTGAAGAAGTCGTAAGGATGACGACTAATGATAGTATAAAATTTGCAGTTCTTATCGGTTTGATTGAAGTCGGACAGGTAACCAACAGGGAGGTGGTGAACACCGTTCTGCACTTGGTAAGTATTAACAAGATTATCCAGTAACTGCGTCACAATTTACAAATTAATGCTGCCTCAAATTGGTTATCTGTAAGGTTACCACATATTATTATAAATATTGCTTATTAGAAATTTACTATGGAAAATGTACTTATTTAATTTATTTAATTATTGTCTTAATATGTGAATAATGTTGTTGAAACATTAAAGAAACTTGCGTCTTTTTACATTGTTTTTATTGATCGGTAAGTGAATCGTAGGATTGCGACGACCTCGCACTTCCAGCGGCCGGCAAGGCTGTTATTGTTTTGATGATTGGACTAATGTTTGATAATCGCTAGTTCATCAATTTCAGGTATATCGTCTCATGTTTTGCATTGGTATTCGTATTTTTTACTGTAAACTTTGTGTAATTTTACAGTACTTTTATGTTTTTGATTTTTGTTTGCCTTGATGTTTTTAAGGAACTGGGAAGGTAGCGACAATAAACTTGTGTTAATGTATTTTACGAATGTACCTAATTGGCATTAGTACACTACATAAAAGTCTACAATAATATAAATGAATACGTACAATACGTTTTCATAATGAGACTATCCTTAAATAAATACGAAGGTGTGCATGTGACGTTATGTGAAAGGATGTTTCGATTTTTCGTGAAAACGGCTGTATCAATGTCAATGAACTTTCCCATAGAAATATATTACACCATGGCAAATAATTTTTGCAACATTTTATTTTAATATTTCTACGGATTTTTGCTGGGGAACTGCATATATTTAATTCACGGACAAAGCCGCTGCCAACAACTAGTATACCTAATTGTTAAATCTGTCACCGAATCGCTTAAAAAGAGTAAGCAAAGTTTCCGAAATACTTATCGTCATTACAAAAAAATGTAGTTAGAACCCAGATAGGTACCTATTAAAACTTAATTAAGTCAACTTGTATTAAAGTCTTATTGGATTCTGTTCCTATTGTGTATAGGTATGTATAGTAAGAGCTGATTATTTATGTGTAGTATCTCAAATGTACTGACTAAGAAAAAATACGTGGGTAATATTTACATATCTATTAGAGTTAGTAGCTATACTCAAGCTATTGAAAAGCTTAAAGGTATGAAATTTTTGTATGAGTGATTAGTCACAACAATGAAAAAAGTGTCTTGACTGTATTTTTGTATTAATTTCATATCAGCTGCTGCTGGAGGTTACAAAGAACTGATGTTATTTCCTAATATTTCTCTCTCTCTTTCTCTCTAATGTACCTGTCTCTCTTTCAGATAATCTTCTGAAGTCGATTAACAAAGTTAAAATGATAGAGATGCCGCTACAATAGAGATTGCCAGCAATATTTAAAAATCACATCAATTCTTTGTAAGGCGTCTTACCTCCAGTCCTAGTAGGTAGTCTACAGCTTCATGATAGGTAACGACGAAAATGGTAATTGCGCGTCACTCAAATGTCAAGTCAAATTCGACCTTCGGTCTTTTAACTTTTAAGTTTCAACTTGTCTGACGTAATACCTACCTATAATGTGTAAATACCTAACATATCATTAGTTTTGAAATATTGTAAACTCGAATAACATGCAGTCACTGCACTTTTTTTTCAAGATTGAAACAATTACGGGTTCCACTTGACACCAAAAAGACGAAGGTTCTGGGTGGTGGTACCAGTCTATATTACAGCACCTTGAACGACTCGTCTGGATTGATATCGCCATAAATACCTAATTATGTGGTAACATCATTAACGTCAGTGTTTGCCATTGTTGTGTTTAGACTCAGAGCTTTCTCTTTCAGATGTAAATCCCATTTAAACTAATTCTTCGAACTTCTTATTTTTAATAGGGCAAGGAAATCTTTTGTAAGTCACATTAATGTACCTATGACATATCAAACTTTCTTTCGTATGAAAAATACACAAATACACTACAATTATAGTCCAGATATAGAATAGACTGCTAGAACTAGAATTTTAAGACTATTTAACATTACCACGCACTCCTCCTTCCTTCGTCCTTGGTGCAGCACGCCGACATACAAACATTTTACTGATCCATATTTCGCCGTAACTGGTAACCTGATCCAGACTGATGTTTAAGGTCCATCACATACAGTCTGAACTTCTTTACGGAATCCCGTCTTGAAATTTTGTTTAAAAATGTAGCACCAATACAAACGTATCCACTCAAATTCCATACGGAAAATGACTCACCTGTGTTCGAATTTTTTTCGAAACGGTATTCCGTTATAAAATTCTGAAAACATGTGGCGGATCTAAGTGTTGATTTGTCTGAGATTCACGCCTTAACGTCTAGAACGATTCGACCGAAAAACGTAACGATTCAGAAGAAGCTGCGACCAGTGTTTAGCAAAGTTCATAAATGCTCATAAAATTAGTAATTATCATCATCATTGCATTTGTGATAAATGTTATCAATATAATCTTGCTAATTGTAAGGAAAAAGGTACAAAGCAAATAAGAAAAGACTAAAGAGAAAAAGCCTCGTCTATGACTTGAAAATATTTATCAGAGATAACGATGTTAGCTCGACTTTGTCCCGGTTAATTTTATTATGTTGTTAAATCATTGTGACTTAATACTAATTGTGAGTGATTTTATACTCAGTCATAGTGATATAATACTAAATAATACAGGCCCATGCAGTAAGTGCTGCAGTGTATACCTGTTCTGTATACATCTTTTACCCTTGAATTGTTATCTTAAATCGTAAGTTTCGAAGGAAGATAAAAAGCTGTGGTTTTAGTTATCATGAATCTATTAACGTATCAATTTGAACTTCAATAATTGAGCCATTGTCAAGTTCCGATTTGCAGTTTAAGTTATTAAATGAAATGGCTACGCTTAAGGTATTTTTGTAACATCGAATGTATCCGACTTGAATTTAAACAAAGATTAAAAAAGAAATCGCATGGTATATATTGTGTCCGTATTATACTTCCACTCTACAGCTAAGGTAAATATGTCGTTAGTGAGGGCCGTTTCAAATACTCCAAACTTTTTGTGACCACGTGATTACATTGTGATCGTTTCAGTTAACTGATAACTGAGGATTGAGGATCATTTGGCACTAAAACATGAAGATATTTGTACTGTATGTAGACGTACTTACATGAAAATACCACAGGACTTTCTACTAACTTTGTGCTCGAAAAACTTTCTCCTTTACTGATAAGTACTCGTATTTTTCAAGTAAGAAGTCATGAGTTGCTACTTTGCCTTTGAACTGGACTAAATTGCAGGATTTCCATTAAAAGTTGTGAACCCTCGTTCCAGTTGAAAGCTCGCTGATAAAAGTACGTAATTAATGTGGTAACATAATTTTTCATATTAATTTTGCACTCTCATCCTGGCGATGGTTAAAAGGAGATTAAATAGCCTTACTCTTACCCCTTATTCTTGCCGCTACAACGTCGCTGGCTACTGTGTATCGTGCTGCAGTGGTAGCTGATTAGGTGATATAAATGCTACAAAACCATTCCAACGATCGGAATCAATGGCCTCTGCCCGTCTCTTTAGTCTTCAGCTATTTTAAACAACATTTCATAAATATCCATTTTGCGGTTAAAACCTTTTGAATGGCTAATGTGTTGCTATCGTCCGGTTTTCCGTGTGTCGTTTCGGGACTGCTAAATAGAATATACCAGACGAGCACAGGATGAATTGGTCATTACCACTGAAGGCCACTGGTGATAGATATTGATGTGCAACTTGCCCGTGTAAGAATCCTCCTTCTTACCAATTCCTGCCACCATAATGTGTAAGTCATGTGCCTGTTCGTTAATCGCTCATAAAAAAAAACTTCACCGGACTTTTACGGTTAAGACATGAAAGCGTATCAGACGGATGTTCTTTCATATTTATAATATTAGAGTCTATTTTTTTGTCATAAATCATAATCTAACATCGTCAAATTGACATCGGCGTTTTGTTGGCCAAGTACTGTTCAGCTAACTTTCTATTGATAAACTCCAGGGACATGTCCGACATACTGAAGAAATCATTGCACTATTTCTCCGGGGAACTGTCGGGACAATACGGACCAATTTGTGAAAGTTTATAGAAGAAAATGAACAACATCCTGTACTGGAATTGGGGAATTTGGGGATTATGTTCCATCAAATGGACTTGTGTAAAAGGAAGGCGCGAATTCAACTGTGAAAAATTACTAAAAAATTCGTCCATACAGTCCTTCAGATTACTAATCTGTAAATAAAGATTGTAATTGTTTTGCTTCTTTTTTTGTTCGTATATAGTGTGTTTTCTATGTTTTGTCTTTTGAATATTTAAAGGCGAATCAGTGAACGGATTTTGTATTTTGACTAGCTAACTAAAACTACTAACTAAACTGCTAATGCTAATATGCTAACTAAACTAGCTCTTCCGGCGAACTTCGTTCCGCCCATTCAGTTTGTATGGGAAAAATTAAAATGTTTTTCCTCGCTGTTGTAAGGGATAAAATTGTACCCCATGTCCTTCTCCCGGTTCTATGCTACATCTCCATCTATTTTCAGCCTAATCGATTTAACTATAACGACTTCGATTAATTTTTCATATTTTTTTTTTGTTTTTTTTTTATTGCGTAGGTGTATTACCTTTATCCTGCCATTCGGGACGAAGACAAATCCAACGAATCAAAAACTATGAAAGTTGGTCCAGCCGATCTCAGACATTTTGCCAGCAGCAATAAGTAAGGCGGTGATAAAAACCGGGCGATTTATAAAACTCGTTAGATGAAACCTCAAAGTGTTAGTAACAATAGCTGGCGCTCGCCTTTCATTATCTACTTGGTAGAAAATCTATTGGGCTACATTCTTCAATGGACGGATGGATGTTCCAGGACGATTCCTATTTTGCTGTTTAAATCTTCTTCCGAAAGTGAACAAAACATAAATAAATTTTAGACGTATTCACTCACCAAGATTTTTTTAAAGCACAAACTCTCAAAACCCTCATCCCTTATTCATTTTATGTAATCGCGATTTGGGATGCAAATGATCGGAAACATTAAAAACTCGATTAAATCATTAAAGATTCGAATTATTTCGATACTAATAACATTTCGCTTTTTCCCGATACCGCTCGCTACGAGAGACACAAAGCCCTTCCTGTTTACGTTATCCACGAGTAGGGATTCAATTTAATAAGCCGGAACCTTCCGGTAAAATACTGGCCAGGGGACGACCTGAAACAAGGGGACACCGATTTTATATCAAATTTGGTTATTACGTTGGTAGTAACATTATATTAACCGGTAGGACCAGATAACGGTTACCCGATAATGCCCATAAGGAATTCTAGGGTTCGACCTTCGATCCAAACAAATTGCTGCATAGGTCTAAGAGGACAGATTTTGAAACTTACAAAGCGGGTTTAACTTTTTACTGTAAATTATGTTTTCTTGAGAAATTTAACATTTTACGTGAAACCTAAATTTATTAAATAACTGAAAGTCGGAACAAATTAGCATAACAGTTTTTTGTTATGTGTAAAAAAAACAAAAAAAACTGTCTTTTTTATTGAAAGATTTATAAAATCGGTTATTTTTTTTTCAGAAAAATTTCCCCGCACCTGCGTAAAAAAGCTTAAACTAAAATAGTATGTACCCTAGTATTTATTAATTAACAAAAAGTAATCAACATATAAAAAAAATATTTTTTTTAAATTGAAGAGCATCGACGGCTTAGATTTCTATGGTAGTTGGTTCAAATCCTATCTGGAATAAAATAAATAACAATTGCGAATATAGGATCACATATTCAATGTTTATAGCACAGGTATCGGTAAAAATAAATTAATGACGGTTCAACGGGTCGTAAAATGTTACAAAGCCTTGCAGCCTTTGAAATTTTTCGTTAAGCTTATCAGACATTAAGGGTCGAGGGAGTAAACCCCTTGCCAAAGAAGGCCGGATTTACTTGAAAGTTAGACGTGTGAAGAGCTTTGACTATTATAAATGTGATAACACTGATAAAACCTACTACGAAACTAAGTACGTATCTTTTAGAAATTATCTTCAGACTTGAAATTTTTTTTCTAATTAGTAAATTTGTATGGGATTGGAAGGCACAAGGATAAGAAATACTTCTCGTTAATTAACTTTGAAGATGGTTGTGATTCTTTACTAACCTAGAAGTTGAGGATAGGCTGTTAAGCTTTTGGCGTAAGTATAATCCAACCCCTCGATCGGAACTCGATGGCGGAGAATACTAATGTTCTTGTTCATCGAGGAAGTATAATCCTATTAATATTATAAATGCGAAAGTTTGTAAGTATGTATGTATGGATGTTTGTTACTCTTTCACGCTCGAATGGCTGAACGGATTTGTCTGAAATTTGGAAGACATATAGATTGTGACCTGGATTAACATATAAGCTATTTTTAATCCCGATCGCACACCGGGTTTCTGTGAAAACGCGGGCGAAGCCGCAGGTAGCAGCTAGTCTTATATAATTACAAATGCTTCTTACTTCTCCTTTTATGAATACCTCCTATACTAGTTATTTTTATGGTTGTTGTCTCTCTTTAAAATCCATTGTGATGAAATTTGATCTGTGATATCTCATAGCATTGATAAGAATTAAAGACTACTTTTTTCGCGGCCGCTGTAATGGTTCCCATGGGAGAACTCAATAACTATAAAACTCAGAAAGCCTCAGGCTATAGCAAATAATAAACAATAATAACGTAAATTACAGGCAAAGACAAACAAGCAAATAAATTATTGATTTTATAGATACTAACCGTTTAAATAGATACTAGACGTCTTTTTAATAAACGTGGACTAACGTAAGAGTAAAATTTAGTTGATATAGTCTAATAAAGGCCTTAATAACAGGCTGAACCTTGAAGTACTTTACTCCATGTTTATTAATAAATACGGAGTAAAATACTCCAAGGTTCAACCTGGTATCTTAGTCCTTATTTTAATGTAACAAAGACTATAATATCAACTTAACTTTACTTTAGTCCATATTAATTAATAAGACGGTATAGGTTTTGGATTAGTCGTTCACTTGGACAAGAGTTATATAAGCTTCTTTCGTTTGTATGTTCATCTGTTAGCCAATCTTTAAAAACAAAATCATGGTGACGAGTACTGACGTTATGGTAGGAAAAGGTAAGGTACCCAATCAGGTGCGAGTTGTCGCAAAACTGTAACACCTAGTTGCCACAATTATTTTTCTTCTTTCGTGTAAACTTTAAACGGTTCTCTATTGTCAACCATTAATGAATTTTGAAAAACTTTTACTGGGCAACCTTTTAGCAGTTTAAAAAATGAACAACATTAATCCTCGAACCGGGAAATTTATGCACCGCTGGCTTTGCAAAGGGTTATCGTTTGACAATATTATCGGGAGAGAGGGGTTCCGCTGACTGGGATAACATTGGAGAGGTTTGAATAATTTTCGTTAAGGGATTTAGGCCTGAGGCGTTGTGACTTGGTATTTAAATATTTGGTTCTTTAAATAAATAATTTGTACAAGAAAATATATGATCAAATATTTTTTTTTTGTAGGATATTAGCTGAGTCGACAGACGATGTCCTGTCCTATGAATATTGCTTATTTTCATATGACGCTTCTCCCGACGGTAACGAACACAACAAAAAAAGAATTAGCGAAATAGGTCCATCCGGTCACGCGTGATGTGATGACCAAGGGATATCGGAATTTGATTTTTATGTAAAATTTATATACTAGTCGATATACCCGCGACTTCGTTCGAGGCTGTGTGCACATTTCCAATCCCGACCAATATTTTTTTTTATTAGAAAATTGGAAAAATCCAATTTTCTTTTTGTTTACCGACCCGGGATTCGAACCCGGGACCTCATGCAGTCAAGCCCAACACCCGGACCGCTAGACCACAGAGGCGATAATAGCTTATAATCTTCCTTGAAATGTGCAGTTAGGGTGTGCTTACTTGCCAAGTTTCATTTTGATCGGATCAGTAGATTCAGCGTGAATCGTGGTTACGATACAGATGTACTCTGTGTATTCTAAAAATGCTAAAAAAATGTTCTGATACACAGTGTAAGTCGGCTTTACTAACTTCCTAGGTATAAAAATAGTAGATTTTACTAACTTCCTAGGTATAAAAATCGATAAATTTTGCAATTGGAAATCACATATTGATTCACTTTGTAATAAAATTGATAGGTTTGTATATGTATTAAGAAGAATAAGAGAAGTAGCAGGTCTGAATGCATCTCTCTTAGCTTATCATGGATATGTTTCTTCAATTTTGCAATATGGGATCCCCATTTGGGGAAATTCTGTAGACTTATTTAGAATATTTAGAGTACAAAAGAAGTGTATACGGGCGATATGTGGAGTTAATCAGTTACATTCATGCAAACCACTGTTTAAGTCGCTCAAAATTTTACCTTTAC
>NJDC01000440.1:85454-108507 GCA_002245475.1 Calephelis virginiensis
CCTGATGATGCTGTATAAGCGAAACCGGTAGGCTACTAATTACAAAGTAATAAATTATAAGTGATAAGTAAAACAGTACAAGTGTTTCTTTCTTTAAAAATATGAATTTTCTTTTTGTTGGCCGACCCGGGATTCGAACCCGGGACCTCATGCAGTCAAGCCCAACACCCGGACCGCTAGACCACAGACGCGATAATAGCTTATAATCTTCCTTGAAATGTGCAGTTAGGGTGTGCTTACTTGCAAAGTTTCATTTTGATCGGTTGAGTAGATTCAGCGTGAATCGTGGTTACGATACAGATGTACTCTGTGTATTCTAAAAATGCTAAAAAAATGTTCTGATACACAGTGTAAGTCGGCTTTTAAATTGATTTTTTCGTTTGAAAGCTGAGGTGATCGAGATTGGTCATAACTACATCACACGTAAGTATTGCCAGAGGTTATTGATATTCTTTAATTTTTGTTTTATTAAATATCATCAATATGTACACTGTACCTTTTCGCTCTTCTACAGTTTTGTTATAATAAAATAAGTAGTGTCCGACCGTAATTTCGGTTTCGGTTTCTGTAGGTTTCGTAGAAAAATTCAAGTTTTGGTGGCAGTTTCGTTTTCGGCAAAAAAATTTACCGAACTTTTGCCGAAACCGAAACTATTTCGGATGTTGTCGAGTGCGTTCGCCTAACTTGTTTTCGCGCGGCAACACGGGCGGACCCTAAATGTGAGATACACTGTACCAATAATTGTGAATCTACAGTTTAGGCAGCAACTTACTTTGAAGTGTTTAGGCAGCAAAAACTATGTACCTCTCCGTTACGTCAGGATCAAATTCCAGAGTTAACGGAATTAATTCCAGACTAAACGGTTACAGACCTGTTAACCCACTTTTCTTATCAACCACCCTAAATATAGCAGAAGCGGTATTATTTAGTTTATTTCTCCGAACTTGACCTTCTGATACGCATCTCTACCTGTCTCAAACCGGTTCAAGTAGGTATTAAAATTTTAACGATCAAATAAGTGACGTAATCGTCATTGATAAAGGACATCTTTGTTGTACTTTGTTTACACAATGAGACACTTTAACCAATTTTAAAAATTAAAGTCTTTTCAATTACATTTTTAGGTTTGGGGTATTTAAAATCAAGGCAAGAATAAATTTGTTTAACACACATGTTGGTAATTTTTTGTCTAACGACCTATAGAAATGAATTAACTAATCTCTGAACAATTTTTTTCGGGTTAGAGTTGGAAGTTGGATTTCTGGTCGAAGGCATTAATCTGTATTCGTGGAACAGTGTGGGAAGTGGGAACTGCACCCGAAAAAAGTTAGAGTAAAGTAAAAGTTTTACTCCAATAGTAAAGTAAAAGTTTTACTCTAACTTTTTTCGGGTGCAGTTCCCACTTCCCACACTGTTCCACGAATACACATTGATGCCTTCGACCAGAAATCCAACTTCCAACTCTAACCAACTTCTTTGTACAAGAATCCAACTTGTTTGTAAGAATTTAAACCCCATGCAGCTTAAAATTCGTATGTTTTTTTTATTTATTATAGTCGAGGATGTTAAAAGCACACAGCAACAAACACAGAATCATCACTTAGGAAGGTGCTAGAACCTGCTCCGTTATGTAAGTGCTACAAACTCGAAAAGTACAGCTACAGCTGCGTGGTCGCAAAAAACTCGAAATTTAACGTAATGTAAAGTAGTTAATTAACGGATTTTCTAAAATGATGATTCCAAAGGGTAAGAAATACACTTCAATTTTATTATGGGAACTAACATTGTAAGTGAGATGTCTTGCGTTTTAAATTAAGCTGCTACTCTACCCTCCAAGTCGGAACACGACGATAAGATAACTGACTTTGTAGTAGCATTCTCTCCATGTTTAAATCATAATGTATTCGAATTTCTTATTGTCATGCTTATCTTATCTTTCCATTGTACTTGATGTGGTTTCCGAACAAACTTGACCATGACCTTCTCTACAACAAAACCCGGCTCGTAACTGGTTCGAGTGCTCCATTCTGTGACGATAGCTTAACGATCGTTTAGCGTTTCCTTGTTCAGCTTTATGCACATGCATGCCGACGAACATCTTTCTGTATCGATTTCTCTGTTATTCAGTATTGTCATTCTGTAGTGTTTTTGTTCCGTGCTTGCTAGTCTTATTGTATTTTAATACCTTGAGAGTTTTCTTTAATAATATTCTTTTCTATAATAGTATACTGCAATACTAATGCCCGGTTCCTATATTCAAGAAACGAGTCGTTTTGCTTCCAAGTGGTAGTTTTTTTTACGAATTCTAAAAAAATCTAACAAGGTTTGTGCGTTATCGACTGTGTACTCGAAACATTTTGTGTAACTATGAGTAACGCTTCCTCACTTTTAGGCAAACTACCAATGGTTATGCTTACGGACTACGGTTCGTTGATTATGGGAAACCGAGGTTATGAGATACTATCGCGACGGATAGTTCAGTTTGGTAGGTACTAGTTACTTCTGCCGACTTAAAGTCAGTGCTCTCAAATGTAGTGTTCCGGTTTGGAGTATAGCGTGGCTGGTAGAGCGTTACTCGTAGAGCCGGCTTCAAGTCGACAGCGCATTATTACTACCTTTAGTATTTATAGGCGAATTGTGTTTTTGAACGAATACGAAAAAGGATGTGGTTGTATGTTTGACTTCTCACCAGCAATCCACCAAGTCTGGATCTAATAATAGCATCCCAGGTAAATAATCGGAAACTCCTTTTTTTTCGTACGCATATGATGCACTTATTGAAATTGAACTCGGTTTTTGGCACTTTACTGCGCTTAAATTTTTGCTATCAGAAACCTGTCTGCTACTTTATCTTCCAATAAAAATGCCTAGACAGTAAAAATGTTAGTAGACACCTTAGTTAAGATATCTTCAAACTAAGTGGTGACGGCTTATGTATAGTTATAAAAAAGTGGTTATACTGATTATATTAGTGGGAAAATAAGTTTGTATTTTCTAGATTATCTCCGCAACACATGGACCCTTCGTGACCAAATTGTACTAAGTAACAAGTTGTACCAAAACCTAGAAAATGAACAAAGCTTACTTTTTCATCTATACGAGTCTATTGGTTCTTCTGGGATATCGGAGGAATTTGCGACTGAAAGAATAATATCATGATTTTAAAAGCACTATCCTAGCCTTAAAAATGTTCGCAGTGACTAAACAAGTGTTTAACAACATGTATAACAATAATTATATTTTAATATATTCCTTTTAGTTAAGTGGTATATGTGAATAATGATGAGTGCTTAGTTAGGTTGAAATTATTCAGACCCTTGTGTTATAGTACAGGATTCGAAGTACAAACAACCTACGTTGATCTGTTTGTAAAATAAATATACACATGTCTTTAAAGTGTCAAAGATTCTTTAAAAATAAGATTCTACAGTAAACTTACTTAGTTTTCAATTGAAACTGTCTTCGTCCCTATTTCGTTAATTTTGGCAAGGTATAATAACATAAACATTTTAGGCCAATCTAACATGATTTTGTTATTATCCGTATTATATTATTAGACCGCCTTGTTGGTCGAGTGGCTAGCGTACACGCCTATCTACATCAACCAAACGCGAGGCTTGGGTTAGATTCCCGACGGGGGCAAGCATTTGTGTGATGAACATTTAGACGTCTGCATTTCCGGGTCTGGGTGTTTATTAAATTTATTCTGGTATCTAATTAAGTATTTCTATGTATTAGAATCGTTGACTTACACCCATAACACAAGCATATAATTTGCTTACTTTGGGGTTAGATTCAATTTGTGTGACTTGTCGAGGGATGTTTATTTTTTTTATATTGTTTTAGTTAATGTTTTTTACTTGAAAATATGAAAAAAATGGTCTAAATCGGTTCGGTATTCTTCTGTAACGCGTTATATTCCAAAAATATTTCCAAATTATGTGGTAAAGTAATTGTTACAATCTCATGTAAGTAAGTAATTTCTATTTATAGCAATTGGTGAAGATATCTAGTAGACATATTCATCTTATATTATAACTCGTGAAGTCGTGTATGGTGAGTGCTCACTGATGCGTATCTGCCGCAACACACGCGTTTGATTTCCTGTGTTGTGGAAACTTCTTCTGCGCGTCGTTCCGTACTAAACCTCCTTAGGAACATATTTAAGTGAGCAGTGACCAGTGTTGACAACCCCAGTGAATAGAAAAAGAGCAGATCAATCTTAAAAAAGCAGTAGAAATCAGTAAAATTACATTTTCAAAACATTAAGTCTACTATTTCTAAAACTTTTCATTGGGACATAGAATTAGTTATATAGATGTATAGTTAATGAAACTGTTGCAGTACTACCAGTAGTACTTCTTAAATTAACATATTTTTATATGGTACATTATTGAAAAAAATTTTTTTAATTAATTACATGATTTATTCATTCATTTCAATTCATTAAAAATAGGTATTCAAAGTTACAAACATTATTTATTAAAAATAGGTAATCAAAAATACCAACATTATTCATTGTTGTGTATTACTCTATTCTCAACATGTTCTGTTTCATTGTTTTTGTTAAAATCGTACATCCTTTGATTAAACTTTTTTAATACAATTTTCAGTAGCATCAAATGCGTAACATTCATTTATTTCGGATTTTGTTACGTATTGCTGCCGCCATAATGCCATTGCTTGCCACTGGTTCTACGTAAACCTTCTAAGCAAGAGTCTTGATATTTCAACCTCGGGTTAATAACGTACCACTTATATCTTCACGCCCATATCCCCGAAGAGGTAGGCAGAGGTACAACCAAGGCACCCACGACTAGCCGAAGACACTAAGTCCCACAATGTGATAGGTGGCAAGCCTATCGCCAACCGGGCACATTTCCAATCCCGACCAACATTTTTTTATTAGAAAATTGGAAAAATCCAATTTTCTTTGTGTTGGCCGACCCGGGATTCGAACCCGGGACCTCATGCAGTCAAGTCCAACACCCGGACCGCTAGACCACGGAGGCGACAATGTTCTGTTTCATTGTTTTTGTTAAAATCGTACATCCTTTGATTAAACTTTTTTAATACGATTTTCAGTAGCATCAAATGCGTAACATTCATTTATTTCGGATTTTGTTACGTATTGCTGCCGCCATAATGCCATTGCTTGCCACTGGTTCTACGTAAACCTTCTAAGCAAGAGTCTTGATATTTCAACCTCGGGTTAATAACGTACCACTTATATCTTCACGCCCATATCCCCGAAGAGGTAGGCAGAGGTACAACCAAGGCACCCACGACTAGCCGAAGACACTAAGTCCCACAATGTGATAGGTGGCAAGCCTATCGCCAACCGGGCACATTTCCAATCCCGACCAACATTTTTTTATTAGAAAATTGGAAAAATCCAATTTTCTTTGTGTTGGCCGACCCGGGATTCGAACCCGGGACCTCATGCAGTCAAGTCCAACACCCGGACCGCTAGACTACGGAGGCGACAATGTTCTGTTTCATTGTTTTTGTTAAAATCGTACATCCTTTGATTAAACTTTTTTAATACGATTTTCAGTAGCATCAAATGCGTAACATTCATTTATTTCGGATTTTGTTATGTATTGCTGCCGCCATAATGCCATTGCTTGCCACTGGTTCTACGTATACCTTCTAAGCAAGAGTCTTGAGATTTCAACCTCGGGTTAATAACGTACCACTTATATCTTGGTGAATATCAAGAAACAGGTCTATGTGATTTTGCCTTTATAAGTTTCTTACTATTCAATGAATTGAAGCCTAATTAATTATCGTCTCTGCGGTCTGGCTGTTCGGTGGCTTTGACTTGAACTGCATGAGGTCCCGAGTCTGGCAACTCAAAATCTCTTTTTTCAATTTTCTGATAAAAACAATGTTGCTCGAATTGAATGAATTGTGGCTTGTTGCTGAAAGATGCATAATCTGTAATATTGTAGGGGACTATGTATTTATGGCTAATCGTGTGTGTCCTAGTGTATTTCTGTCTGTTTCTTCCAGCTTACCTTCTATGTATATTATGTTACTGGGAATATAACGGATTTAATTTTATCGAAACCGAAGTCGTAGTCGGACTTTTTTATTTTTTATTTATCTGATGGGAATCAGAGTCGGAAGCAATGTCAAAAGTAATATTTTTCGTTAAAGGGCAAATTAAAACACGAATAGAAATTTTTTATCAGTCTTATTAGAATATTATAAAATATAATAAACTTATTCAGTGTATGAAAATAAAAATAATTTAAGCGTAATAAAATTTGAAAAAACCGACTTCAATTTCATTACCCTGAGCAAAAGCAGGTCTCGATTTCGAGTTTCGCGTGGTCATCGCATCACGCCTGAACTGGTGGAAAAAAATTTCTAAATATTTTTTTGTCCTGTTAGTTTTTGTCAGGAGAAGCTTCTTATGAAGAAAAAAAACGGGGAAAATGGCAAAAACGATACTTTAATTATTTCTTCATTATATGTTAGTAACTGTTAATATTAAGCGATATTAACAGTTTGGCGGGTTGGTAAAATTGATTAAATTTGTGTACCTGGACGGCGGTCGGCGACTCGACTTGAAAGTAAGTATACACTCAAAAACTCATTTATTTGGTTTTGACAGAATTTATATGGGTCCACCCCGGAATTATCACTTATCTTTCGAAAAGAAAAATCATAAGATCTGTTCGTTTTTGGCCTAGTAATCACGAAAGGAACTTAAAAAAACTGTCGATTAATAACCTCTTCCTCTTTGGAGTCGATTAATTAACATATTTCCAATTACAGTTAGAACATTAAATAGGTAATAAGAGTATTGTTCGGACGAGGTTTCCAAACGCTATTTGTATTATAACCTCTCATAACGGTTAGTGGAGGTTCGTTATTAACAATTCTTCGACCTCCAATTTAAAAGTATCAGTGTCGAAGTTGGAACCGAAAGCGTTACATTAAGTTCCGACGTATCGGAATCGGAGTCGAACCTTAGTAATACCTGTATATGTTACTATGTAGTTTAAGTGCAACCACGAAGACATATTACAAACAAGATACCAGCATAAACGTTACAAAAAACAAATCCTCATCCCTCGGAGGTAAGGGATGGGGGACACAAACGATAGGTCAGATTTAATCGGGCGGGTCGGGCGTCGCCATTTTCCGAGCACTAAATTGTTTCGCCTTCTTGCATTACGGACTTTCGGACCTCGTTAATTGGGCCATCCCCTTAGAACATTGTTACAGTCGACTTCCAAATTAAGGGTTTATAATTAAAACATATTTTTTAATAATTTAACACTGTATAATTTTTAGTTATTTAAAATAACAAATAAGTTAGCTCGGGATATATTATTAAGCTGAAATTGGTTTGTATTTTTTGTGCTTTACGAGCTTTTGCCCGCGTACCAATTTATATTTTTTTTATAAATTGTAGCCTATATGTTATTCTAATGTATAAACTATATTCCTGTAAGTTTCATCTTAGCTCGTTTTGTAGTTTGTGCATGAAAGAGCTACAAACGTACCTCCATTCTAACAAACTTTCGCATTTATAATATTAGTATGATAACTGAAACAGTGCAAGTGTATGGTTACGTTATCAATAGTTGTGTTGTTCCCGGCTTTTTAGGCGCCAACTTATAAGCTCTTTAGGCATACGAGCTAAGTTTTTCCCAACCAATTGACTGATAAGAGGCAAACATAAGATGATTTGCCACTAACACCTTGGTTTAAAACTAGGACTACTAAACTTTATCAACTTGTGCGTTAACTAGCTCAGTTTAAGAAGACTGTCGCCTTGTCACCTTATATTCCGGTCTAAAGGATAAAGTAGTCGTAAACTCGCGTAAGAGGCTTACCAGCCCCTCAGCTTTAACACACCATTACCACCTTTGGTGTTTGTAGGTGTCATGTAGCGTGGGTTACATGTTACCGCAACTAATTGAAAGGCAAATAACGCAACCGCACTCATTTGCCATTCAACTCATAAAAAGAGTTTCGACGAGCGCTTACGGTGAAAAATGTACAATACCATTTTTAAATTAAATTCCTATTGCATAAAAGTGTAGTCATATTATTTCTTCTAGTGTTCGGTTCTTGCCGCGATTGTCAGTAGATTTATATTTAGCAAATAACCTTGACGGCAGCGCTAACAAACTGAGTGTCATCCATACAAGTGTTTGCTTAGATTGTATATGGAGAGGTGGTTTTTCTGGCAGTCGACTCGTTATAGCGTATTAGCTGGTGACCGTGGCTTTGCCTTGACTTCCACAAAATATTAGATAGAAATACACCAGCCACATGTAGTTTTCACGTAGGTATATGGTACGAGAAGCTATTAAAATTAAAAAAAAAAATCCTAATATTTTTGATATAAAATTGGCGGGAAAGCATTGCGATATCGTTATAAAAATGTTCATTTTGCTATTTATGTTTACGTGGAAACACAAGGAAGGCTTGAAAGGCGAGAAAATGGAATTACTGTGAGGAAAATAATAAAAACGTTTTAATTTTTTCAATTTAAATTTTTAATATATATATTCAAAATCACATTCACATCCATATTCACATTTTAATTGCAAGTACGTCTCTCTGTCTGTTACATTATTTCACCTAAACCGCATAACTAATTTTAATGAAATTTGATATGCATATAGTCGAAGACTCGAGTTCAAACATAAGCTACTATTATTTTTTTAATAGTCAATATTCATAGGAATATAATGGAAAGTGAAAATTTGCATTAAATCGTATCGAAGGCGACCAAAGCTGCTATCTAAAGTATTTAATTTTTTTTAAAATAGATTTTTATTTTAATTTAATTTATGCGATTGAGTTATTGTTAGATTGGTTTCTAGAGTTGTTAAGTTTTTTTTTCATGATATTGGAAAGCAAACAAGCAGATGGATTTCCTGATGGTACGAAATTCACGCCGCCTAGAGACACCAAAGGTTGCCAACCTGAGGCCGGGACGTATGGCCTCGAGCAAAAGTAGGTTTACCGGCTAGCTTACCCTTTAAACCGGAACACGTCATCACGTTATAGCGGCAGGAATAAGTAAGATCGCCGGATACCGATCCGATACCTAGTCAGATGTCACGGTGTTAGTGACGGTAAGCCTATGCTCGCCCTTAACGAAGTGTTCTTAAATACTTCGACATAGATATAGAAAGACAATTATTTATTAACGTCAAAAAACCCACCCAACATAATATACAGTATATGAGGAAAATTATGATCAACATTATGCGCATACATACGAATATTTTATTACTGTTTGTTCTTCCGTTTGTGTAAGCGGCGAAACCTCCTGCCGCTTGGATTAAATCCAACAGATAAAACATTGAATAATATTTGGCGACATATCCCTATTTCGTTTGCTTGGAATGACGTCAACCCCGACTCCTACGAAAAATATACGAAATACAGAAAGAAGAAAACATTCAACTTTTTCCGTGTCACAAGATAGCGAAGAAGCATGCAGTTCTTTTGATGGATAGAGAGAAACGTTAGCTACGAGTATAGCTATAAACACCATGGATGTCACTGGTGCTTCGCTTTCTATTTGGGCGATACTTCTGACAACGTGTAAAAGTTAATGGGCTACCCTACCCTCCAGTATTGTACACAGTAATGGCGTGCACTGATGGTATACCGGCAGGAATAGGTAAGGCATTGGTATCAATCCGGGCGATTGTATTACGCTAAAGAAATAATTCGTAACTTAGTAGTAGTAGTAGTAGTAGTATCTTCACGCCCATATCCCCGAAGAGGTAGGCAGAGGTACAACAAAGGCACCCACGACTAGCCGAAGACACTAAGTCCCACAGTGTGATAGGTGGCAAGCCTATCGCCAACCGGGCACGTTTCCAATCCCGACCAACATTTTTTTTTTATTAGAAAATTGAAAATAAACTATTTCTAATTTTTTCGTTGCCCTACCCGTTGATCGAACCCATGACATTAAGAAGTCAACTTCGACGCCGGACCGCTAGACGTTAGAGTTGCGTCGCTGTCCTAAAACGGAAATGTTAGGCCTATTACCAAGTTTACCGAGGTCGTGCAAGTTAACCGGCTACCCTACACTCGTGACTGGAACATAGTCAGAATTCGTAGGG
Organism: Calephelis virginiensis; assembly: GCA_002245475.1. Classification (NCBI taxonomy): domain Eukaryota; kingdom Metazoa; phylum Arthropoda; class Insecta; order Lepidoptera; family Riodinidae; genus Calephelis; species Calephelis virginiensis. Next base: position 95,567 of record NJDC01000440.1, read on the forward strand.
CAGTAGTTGATGTTAATTACACTGAAAACAACTATAATGTCATTATGGCAAATACTCATATTCGTTAACAGGTTTTCTGCCAATGTATGTTTGTCGCGATGGAATCTTGCAAGGTGAATTTGATCAATTTTCGGTTACAACATTTTACAGGGTTAATTTCATACGTATTAAACCCTCATGTTAGAAATATGCTAATATTTCTAACATGAAGGTTGTATGTATATAAAACTATCGAGAATAATGAACCAGGTTATAGCGACCGGGCGAGTTCACCCGGTGCAAGTGTAACTGTAATGAAGGTCGCACTCGATATGCATGTTGCATAATTAATAACTTAAACTACGGAGTTTCAATGCGCAATAGCTATACTATGATGTATGACTTGTGTAGGTAGTTTTGAATAGATGGTGGTTAGCTTTTTTCCTTTCGTTTATAACAACTCTCAACACATGAATGGAGAGTGAACCTAGAACAAAAGTGAAGTGATTTTTTTATTTCTTTTAATTGTTAGTGTATTATTTTTTTCTTTAATTTCGAACATGTTATCTGAGGGGACTACCTACCTTTTCTCGAAGTGTTTCGTCGTTTTTTTGAACCTTCATAAAGTTGGTTTCCGATGTACCAAATAATTCATATTCTCAGAATGTGATGTCGATAATAGACTAATTAAATATGTGTACAAAGTGTCAATTGAATAGCTTTAACATTTATTACATTTTATTTATGTCGAAAATACACAGATTTTGTCACTGACATACTCACTGATACACTGACACACTGATGATCATCAAAATGTTGGGCTTTTTTTTTTTGGCAAAATTTTTTTTTGGAGTTACTAATGTATTGCCAATCTCGAGGTTTTTACAATTTCACCGGGCGTTTGAGCCGAGCAGAGTGCTCAGCCTGCTAATTTGTTATGTAATCTAAATTTAGTATATAACCAACAAAAAAAATCATAAACTTATAACTTTCGCCTCTCCTTTCCCCTTTATTGTATATAATTTTGACCAATGGGCGATCACTAGTAAAATTAAAGTGCTGAATGCTAAAATCATCTTCTTTCACGATGGTAATGAATAGGTTGCTCAGGCTCAGAGGAGGTCTGACTGTTTTTAAAATAGTCAAAGTAATATAAAAGTTGATAGCAACGTTTGTGACTCTGATTTCTGTTTGTTTTTGTAAATTTCTAAGTTTTTCTTAAGTATTGTAATCAGGCTTAAATTTGATTTGAAAATAAAAATAATCAGTTTTTGAGTTCTTATCCAATAATAAATAGAAGGTACCTGATTCTTACGTTAGTATTTTATTTTTAACGTAATGGGGATTAAAGCTCCAACTGTCGTTAATTGATTTGTAATTTATATTATGGTCATTTTGGTTTTTTCAAGTAGTTTTTGATGTTAGGGAATCGTTTTTATATTGAAATGTAATATTCACATTTTAGAAAATGGTAACCGTTTATTAGATTACAATGCAATCATAAATAATGTACTTGCGTGCCATTGTTTTGTGAAATAACATCTTAAATTGCATTATATTTTAATGCCAATAAATGAATTGAATTTATGTAGGTAGTATTGAAATTGTCTTGTGTAGGCCGTAGTTTGAGGATGCAAAATCAAGAGCCTATGTCATAAAAGCAGTGGTATGTACATGACACATATGACTACATTATATATGAGTCACCAATAAAATAGAGATACATACATGTACATAACACCACGCCAAGCCGCTTAACGGGTAGGGCGATACTCTCTGCCTACCCCGTTATTACAATTGTTTTACCTAATTCATTTATTAAATTAACTACATTACAAATAAAAAAAAGTTAACTTAAGTTTTAGCCCTGGTGGCGCTGCTATTAGCAAAACCAGTGGGCTATTTTTTTTATGATATTGGAAGGCAAAGAAGCAGACGGTTTTCGTGATGTTAAGAAATTTACGCCGCCTAGAGACAAGAAAGGTGGTAATGCTGCGTTGCCAACCTGAGGGTGGGATGTTAGGCCTCGAGCAATAGTAAGTTTACTGGCTACTTTACCCTCCAAACCAGAACACGTCATGACGCTATGGCGGCAAGAATAGGTAAGGCGGTGCTACCAATCCGGGCGAGTAGCTGCAAAACTCTACCACCTAGTCAGATGTCACGGTGTTAGTGACGGTAAGCCTATGCTCGCCTTTTACGAGCTGCCTGGCAGCAAGGCAGATGGTCTATTCTGCAAAGGAACCCGGACCAACAGGGGGGAAAAGCCCGGAACAACAAGGGGAAAAATTTATAAAATAACAAATTATAGGTGATTCGTAAAATAGTACTTAATTGTTTCTTCATTTCAAGGTATGAATATTTGGAAGTTTCACCAAGCACCAACGATGGAAAATACCAAATGGCCCTTTTTGTAACGGAATGTGGAATGATACGAAGATTATTTAAACGGTATATTATCGATCCAAACTAAGCTTCTTTTAAGTGCTGAACTCTAAAATCCATTACGGGACAAGTCTATATATAAACCTCTTTTCTCATTAAAAAAAAGTACGAACATAACATATTTTGTGAGTGTACTGTATATTGTAAACTTTTCTTATGCAGGCTTCATACAAAGACAACACCATGCTTTCCTTATTTTGACGGTTACTACTAATGGCAGAATGGTAGCAACCTTTGGATGTGGGAACCCATGTTCGTCGTCTTCCTCCTACTTCTTCGGTTTTGCACGGTCTTTGCTATCTTTAACGTTCAGGCAACTGGCGTGCATGTTGTCTCAATGCATGCAAAAGTGTCAGTTGCATTATCTTCCCTATAAATATATTCACCTATCATTTCGCGATATATAATTGCCGCCTCTGTGGTCTAGTGGTTCGGTTCCGGGTTCGATTTGCGGGTCGAATAACCAAAAGAAAATGTTTTCTTTTTGATTTTCTAAAAAATATGGTTGCCTGGGATTGAATATATGTGCCCTGTTAGCGATAAGCCACTTGTCACATTGTGGGTCTTAGTGTCTTCGGCTAGTCGTGGGTGCCCTGGTTATGCCCTCTGCCGACCTCTTCAGGGATACGGGCGTGTAGATACTATCTAGTACTTAAGACAATATCGTATATAATGTTACACTGTATCCTTAGCGCCCAATTCACTTAGTACACTTAGTATCCTCAAGTTGTATTTTGTAAATAAATGAACACCACAAAAGTCGGGTTACGAGTTTTGTAGCAATACATTCAAGTGTAAGTGCAGTGTTAATTAACGGACGGTTTTCAGAGCGTGAACGCTTCATAAGTACCAAAGCTTTCATTTATTTCTTTTGCGATGAGCGAAAATTGTGAACTTTCATATTCAGGTATATACACTTTATGTTTCGTACGGAAAAACTTAGCACACTGAGATGCAACTCACCCGATGTGTAAACCCCCCTGAAAACTCACACCCTGAAAAGTATATATCTGACACCTTTCAGTACTTTGCATGAGTACTGTACGAACGTAGAAGAAGCCTTTTTACTGTTGCATTAAATATTATGTTTAAGTCAAAGGTTTTTCAAGTGAAACTTTTATTACATCTTCTCAATTATTTTGGTCTGTGTGTCGCATGTCGCGTGACGGTGACGTCAGAGCAGCCGAGGCCAATATGGCGGCGTCTATAGTATATAGTTATAGATCAAGTTTCACTTTTACCATGGTTTCATAAAACACAGAATCCTTTTTATTTTATTAATAACAATTTTGGAAGTTATCATTAAAGACGCTTTTACCACTGCCGCCTGACATCAGCTTGCATTAAATTTTCTAGTCAAGTTTGCTAGTTTTGGTGTTAGATATTGGAATTCTTGCGATGGATTCTTGGATTCCTTGCGAGTAAGAAATTCTTATTGTAGTGAGTAAGTAAGCACGTGTGGTGCGTTCCAATCCGGGTAAGTCGTCGCAGAGCTCTACTATCTAAAGGGATGTCACGGATTCGAGATAAAAGACGAGGGTGGATCCAAAAGTTCTAAGCCCGACCAAGAAAATGAAAGAAAAGTGGGTCTAAATTTATTTTTATTTTTCGACAAAGTCTCCATCTAGCTCAACACACTTCTTCCACCTGACCTGCAACTTGTTTATCCCTCGAAAAAAGAAGATTCCGGAAGGTCGGCGAAATAGTCGTTTACTGCGACTGTCACCTTATCTTTGGTCGAAAATTTCGAGCCACCCAAGTGTTTTTTTAAATTTGGAAATAAATGATAATCCGAGGGGGCTAAATCCGGCGAATAAGGTGGGTGAGGCAGCAATTCGTAGCCACAATCATGGATTACAGACATTGTTTCAACCGAAGTGTGAACACGTACATTGTCTTGATGAAACAAAACTTTCTTACGCAACATTCCTGGCCTTTTTCTTTTATTTCTTCCCGGAGTCTTCGTAAAAGGTTACAATAATAACTAGAATTTATAGTTGGACCTTTCGGTAAATAATCTACAAAAATAAGGCCCTTCGCATCCCAAAAAACAGAAGCCATGTGTTACCGCTGTATTTGCTTTTTTTCCCTGTTAATATTATCCTTCCGAAATCCTTACGTTCGATTGCGAAAGAAGTTTTGAACGCCTGGAAAAAAGTGAGGAGCAAAAGCACGGATGTAAGGGGCCGCCAAATTTAATTCACTTTTGTTTTGAATATCATCGAGCGTGCACGCAAGTCGCGACCTTAAACAGTAAAATTTAAAATTAAACCAATTCGCCGCGTGTGCTTGTGCAAATCTTGAAGAAAGCAGTAAGAAGAAAGACAGGTCAGTCGAATTCCCTAATTACCGCATTATTTCCGCAACGAACCTTCACCTGATGACGTATGATCAACCGCAAGTCCGTCTGATACAGACTTTTATTTTCTTAATTTAGCATACCGCTGTTCAATGGTGCAATTTCTTTACGTATTACCATGACTTTGTTAGTCGACAAAACGACCATAGCCTTTTTTGGTGTAGGAGAGTCTGATCTTTTCCACTGTTTGGATTGATGCTTTGATTCAGGAGTATGGTAGTGAACCCAGCTTTTATCCATGGTAACAAATCTAGACAAAAAGTCCTCGGGATCAGTCTCAAAAAGTTCTAAACAGTCTCGCGAAATTGTGTATCGAACTCGTTTTTGTTCAGCTGGAAGCAACCTCGGGACCCAGCGAGCAGAAACCTTATGGAACCCCAACTCTTCCGTTATTATGTGTTGCACCCGGCCATAACTAATGTTTGTTAGCTATCTACCAATGGTCAAACGTCGGTCACCCAGTACGAGATCACAAATTTTATCGATGTTTTCTTTCGTGGTGGAGGATGTAGACCTTCCACTCCTAGGATCATCTTTAATGCTCTCACGACCGCGCTTAAACTCAGCTACCCACTTCTTGACACATATCTTGATGGATGTCTTTTGGTGATAGGCCTTTTTTATTGAGGTACTTAATGACTGCACGGTGTTCAATTTTCTCCATTATTGAAAATTGCGTCAGATTGCTTCAAACAAATAATCACAGAAAATTTATATTGTGCAGTATCGGAATGAAACTGCGCACAATAAATCAATATGACACATACTAACAAATCATGGTAGATTTTAAAAAGATGTCATAGCTCCATGTAGGTTAGGCCACGAACTTTTGGATTCACCCTCGTACTATATCTACCTGTCAGAATTCTTGACTATTTTGCAATGGCGTCTGGATCCAACTATGGAAAAATAAAAATAAAATATCATAAGTCAAAAAGTAATACGAGTATAATAGGTCCCACGATGTGATAGGTGGCAAGCCTATCACCAACCTGTCACATATCCAATGCCGGTCAACGTTAATTTTATCAGAAAATTGAAAATATACATTTTCAAATTTTTTTTTGTTGCCTGACCCGGGGATCGAACCCGGGACCTCAACAAGTCAAGTCCAACGCCGGACCGTTAAACTACAGAGGCGATAAAAAAAGAAAATTACATTTTAAATTCTAGACAAAGTAACAAACTTGCATATTGATTTGCTTTCCTTTAAGTATTTTCTCGATATGAGCACAAAAATTTAAATTTCTTCTCCTGTAAACTATAATATAAGCAGTCAATAATGGCCTCGGATGGACGAAAGTAGCATTAAGATGAAATTAAAAAAGCGCGTAAGTGCGCTTTTTTATTTCAAGTACATTAAACAGAAATTTGAATAAATCGAATAATCAAGGTTGTTGAAATATTTCTGTCGCATGCCTTGCGATTTTCTCGCGAAGCCCCGCAAACATTTATCGGAGGCACATATTTGGTAAAGCTTAAATTCGGGATTTAGGTATTCAAATTGTGGCGGCTGATGTGAAGTTTCAGATATATCGCGAATAAGTTTTATTAAATCAGTACTTTGCTATATTATGTTTTTGTGTTATTTTTTTGAATATTGCTGGTTACGCGGAACAATGACGTAACTTCCAATGGAAAGATCGTATTTTTCCGTTGACACATTGTATTATTGACTTATTAATATTTTGAGGCGTCACGATCAAGCCTTAGATGTTACTTGGCAAAAGTCCAAAGAACTGAAGCTTTAAATTATTATACTCAAACAAATAATAAAACAAAACCGAGTGACATTTAATTTTTAATTACAGTAAATACTTACTTTAAAGGGTATATTAATAAAATTACAAACAATTACATGTACTATTTTTGAAGTAATACTACATTTGATTTGCGAAATGGTTCATTTTAGCCGTTTACCCGTGACTTCATCTCCTATCATAGTTCTGTAGGGGTTGATTTTTGAAAAAGAAGTAGCCTATTTTTGAACTTGGGTAATGAACTATGTAAATATCAAATTACATCTTAATGGTTCTAGTGCAGCCTTTCCCAAAGTGGGCGATAACGCCCCCTTGTGGGCGCTGGAAGCCTAGAGGGGGGCGGTATAAATCTTGAAAAAAAATGTTTTTTTTTAAACTAGGCGCAACAAATATGTTATTGAGGTTATTGACAAGAAAAAAACGAGGGGGGGGGCGCTACAAAACAACTGATTTTCAAAGTGGGCGTTACATGAAATAAGTTTGGGAACCTCTGTTCTAGTGGATATACTGGTTAAGACCATTTTATTAATTTCGCGAATATATCATAGTATTTCGTTACTACTGAGCGTGGAAGTTCTTGAGCCGTCTCGCGAGAACCCATTCAGATATAGAAATAGTAGGATACAATCCTAAATAAAAAAAAATCGCCACTAAATATCGATCGCATCAAAATCAGTCCACCTCTTCAAAAAATATTTTGCTACACACACACACGCACGCACACACAAACACGACCAACCTCAAACACTCCTCGTTATCCGTCGGGGACTGGTAAGGAAACATATATTGTCTTTCCGGTCATGGATTTTCAAAAAGTGTACCTACTGTATTGATGAATTTGACACGAACTATTGAATGGAATTTTATTTTTTTATTTTAAAGACCAGTCAGCCACATTTGTCTTTTCAACACATATAATAATTGCTTAAAGCAAATTGACGTAACAAACTTGGAGCTTCATAACATTATCTACCTTAGTCACGTTATAACCTATTCCATACAATAGCTTCTGTTTTTATTAGTGTTAAAAAGATAATGTATAACGTTTGATATTTAGTGCTTGTAAAATCAATTGGCAGCGTCATTAACCGCTGTCCTAATATAGAACATATTACAATGAAAGCCATGGCGTTTGGCTCCGAGCCCAATGTTCATTATGGCTGCTAACAGCCTGTTAAATAGAACAATGTAACAAGCTTAAAGGTAAAATGTTTGGAGTCATTTCAGGCGCTCTATTCGCATGATGCATGTGTCTTGATACTAATACCTACAAAATTTTCGTACTAAAGCCCTTTGTGTCTATTGTCTGGATTCTGGTTTTATTTTGTTTTTGTAGCCCAAGACATGCCGTCTAAACTAATTCGACCTGATGGATTACAAAAAGCATTACGCTGCTGTGTTTCTTTTTTCTTTGAGTGGGAAGACGTCTGTTTTCCTCTACGACCATATTAGTTTTGAATTTGAATTGTTCAACTTGATTTGCTCGTCTTGGTTTACCAAGAATGTATATGATGTTTAGCACACGGATGATATATGTACACCATTTAATCTGTTTTTGAAGTTTAAGTGGCGAGGTGAATGAGTGAACTTAAGAACAATCGTCTAACGTCTTCAAAGCCCTTTTCAAACAAACAAGAGTTTCTTAGGACGCATAAGTTAAAATTTCGTAAAGACCTGTCTGAAAAATTGTAAAAAGAAAGCACAAAATACCTCTCTAATAATATGCTGCTGCTTTTGTAAGGTTAAAAAGTAAAAGTTATTTTATATGATGATGAGAGTGAACGGCAGAATAGCTGATGGTTTTAACGAATATCCATAGCAAAAGGATGAATGGTTCCTTTATATATTTTTTTCGTATGCAAACAAATACACTGATCTTCTCATGATAACCATCGTCGTATACAAATAAATGTGTCTATATACGACGGAATTTCCGTCGTAGACACATTCCCGTTGTATACGGTATACATATACAGTTTTGCGTGGTGACATAAAGATGTTAAGATATATATAATATTCATATAGTCATGAGCGTGCTATATAGTTTAACATACACATATCTCTAGTTTAACTTGAGTAGGAGTAATTAATCCCTTAGGCAATTACAACTAACACCGCACAGGCATTATCGAATGTATTACATACTCCTATGACGTCAGCTCCCTTTGTCTTCCGCTGAATTAATACATCGATCGTGTTTTGAGTGATTGATACATATTACCATCTTTAAATAACTTTGAATTACATAAAGAACCATTGTATTAGACATGTTTTCAACATTAGCGCAGTAAATTTGCAACAAACCAACTCCATTTATTTCGTTACCACTTGGCGATTTGATATTTCTTTTTACAAACGATAACTAATGATTCCGAGATGGTCTCACGTAAATTTTATCAACATCTCATTGGTAGTTTTGAGTTAAAGCTAATAATGCAATTTTTTTTGTATTTGTTGACGACATCATTATTTGAATAGAAGCGTGCACGTCGCGATCCCTGCCAGGACTGCAATTTTGGCCCGAAAAAGTACTGCAGACGCGTACCGATCCGCCCTCGTCGGTACTAAAAGAGACAGATGCGGCGATGGGGACCGCCATCTATCACGCCAGGCCCGTACAGGCGAATCGAGGAGAGTGTCAAATAGGCACGTGGAATGTGAGAGGGGGAATGGAAGCAAAGATGAATGAATTTTATGATGTAATGGATGAGAGATGCCTGGATTTACTGTGTGTAACGGAGACTAAGCGAAAGGGTAGTGATACTTTTGATCTCATCGGTGACAGGTTGGCTCTCTGGTCTGGTGTATCAAAGAGCGATCACGGCGGTGTTGGGGTAGGTATCATTTTATCGTCTTGCTTAGCCTTAGGCCTGAAAGAGTATGGTTTGGTATGTCTGAGACTGCTCTGGGTCCGTATTAAGTCAGGAGTCACGCGAGTTTTTAAGGTAGCAACCTATGCTCCGGTCAACTCGCTGTCGACTCATGACCTGGAAAAGTTTTGGGATTCTGTAAGGGATGTTCTGGATATGGTTGAAGGAAATGAAAAAGTGATTATGTGTGGTGACTTGAATGGTTAGGTGGGGACACGACGGGACGGTTACGAGGTCGTTCTTGGACCCTATGGTGATAAGAGAGTGAATGATGCTGATAAGCATATTGTAGATTTATGTGTGGAAAGAAATTCTTGTGTCTAACACAATATTCCAGCATAAGGACATACATACGTATACATGGAAAAGGAATGATCAAATGGTTATCGTGCCCTTGTATAAAGGCAAGGGTTCACGCATGGACTGTACAAGTTACAGGGCCATTAGTTTGATCAGTTTAGTATCAAAAGTGTATGGAAAAATAGTTGAAATGAGGATACAAGGGATGTCCGATGGAACATTGTGGGAGGCTCAAGGCGGTTTCAGGTCTGGAAGAGGATGTACGGATCAAGTGTTTTCGCTCCGCAACATTGTAGAGAAGCATCTAGCTGTGGGTCAGAGGGTTTTCTGCGGTTTTGTGGATCTCGAAAAAGCGTTTGATAGGGTTGTACGTAAGGAACTTTGGGACATTTTGCCAGATTGTGGGATAGTCGGGTCCCTGCTGCGTGCGGTACAGACAATGTATTTAGAATGTAAAGCATGCGTGCGGGTGGATGGCAACATATCGCCTTGGTTTGATGTTAATATTGGCGTCAAGCAGGGTTGTGTACGCTTGTTTATCTTATATTTGGACAAATGTCTTCAAAGGTTAAGATCATTGAATGTGGGAATGCGTATGGGTGACCAAGTGCTGAACTGCCTGCTTTATGCAGATGATGCTGTACTTTTGGGCTCTACACCATCTGAGCTGCAAACACTGGTCACAGTTATGGAAGGAGATTGTAAAGAAAGAGGCTTACATTTGAATGCGATGAAAACCAAAATAATGGTGTTTGAAAGAGACGTAGCCAGAAGGGATGTTAGAGTTTTGGTTGGTGATGTAGGGCTGGAACAAGTGAATGAAATTGTATATCTTGGTTGTGCTTTTAGCAGGGATGGAAGGTACACCGCGGATATAGAGAGGAGAGTGAGTGCAGGGAATAGTGTGAATGGAGCGTTGGTAAGCTATTCCAAAGCGAGGTTTTGAGTCTAAAAGCTAGACTCGCTTTGCATAATTCTGTGCTTATAGCAACGTTATTGTTTGAAAGCGAAAGTTGGGTATGTCAGAAAGAGCATAAAAGTAGGATAAATGCGGTCGAAATGAGAGCACTACGGAAAATCTGTGGTGTAACGCTCGCTGACCGCATTCGTAACAGTGAGATCCGAGAAAGAGTGGGATTGAAAGAAAGTGTTGGTGTTAAAATGCGAAAGGGCATGCTCCGCTGGCTCGGTCATGTGGAAAGAATGACAGATGAAAGATTGACAAAGCAGATATACGATGCGAATGTGAATGGATGTAGGCACCCGGGGAGACCAAGGCTGACATTTCACGATCAGATCAATCGGATATTATCCGAGGGTAGTGTCAAGAGTCTCCGAAACCGTGTTTGTATGAAAAGGGTAATGAATATGAAGGAAGCAAGACAGGTTTGGTTGTGGTTGTAGATCGTGTGGTCTGGCACTCAATACTCTCTGCCTACCCCGTAAGGGACTTGGCGTGAATATATGTATGTATGTATCATTATTTGACGATCGACGATTTTATAAACATCCTTCTGCATTGTTATTTTTGAGTAAAACTTATCATTTACAAAGATATCATCATTATTGGCTGCGTGATCTCGTAACAAGCAAAAAAACATACAATAGATTTGATAACCCCCCCACCCCTTTTTACAGTCGGTTAATTATTAACGGAAACATAAAGGGGTTGGAATCGATGTCCTTCGACATACTCATTGACCTAGATTTATTCATATTCTCCATGAAGTTTTCTCTTTCTTCAAAATTTGCAAGATGGAAAGTCCCGGAACAAAACAGATGGATCGATGAAGTCGATAAAGGCCCCGGGGCATTTTTCAAGTTTTATTACAGACTAAATATTAAAATTTATTCTTTAAATTTGCGCTTTTATTATAATATGAGGAAAAGTGATAGTTCTGGATTTTCAATAACCAGATTAAATGAAGCAACAATGCTCGCAGCATTACGCCGGTGAGAGAGTGGGTTAGACTGCAACCAGACGGTCATACAGCATGGCAGTACCATACAGAAAAGTGACTGACTGCACTAGTGCAACAATTCAGAAACCCGAGTTTCTGAACTGTCCCACTACTAAGCGATGGAGTTGTCACGTCTCTACGCCTAAAAATCCGCCTGTAATTACAATTGTATCATTATAAATACAAATTCATTTATTTAAACTTTACTGTTCATAAATAAATTTTAGTGACTACAAAAGGTGAACATTATTATATATTAATATAACATTATTTCCCAATCAACTATTTTAAAAGATTTTTAAAATAGTGTAAGTGAGAACGGAAATTTCATAGAAGAGGTATCTAGATATTGAAGAGATTTATTTAAACATTTAAAAAGGAAGAAATTCCTTGAAAAAGTCTCGACTCCAGGAACTTTATATATGTTTATAATTTAAGTTAACGTTGAGTACAGCGATCCGTAAAACCTTTACAACAAAGACGCTCCATCTAGATCACACTACCTTATAAAATATATTTTTTGAAGATCTTACGGAACGATTTTTTAACATTAAATTAAAATTAAAACAGACAGACAGAGTTTAGGGAACAAAGATTTTTTTTATAAAACTTGCCTCTCTCCAAAAGGTCTTTTCATAAAATTTTAGCAATTGCTTATACTTTTTAAGTGAAACGTTGCTCGTGATGTGGATTATGAAAGTGAGCATTGAAATTCTCACTGGTAAAACGGACGAGTCTTCGCAAGACTACTCCACTAACGAGCTGCTTGGTTGTAATTCATTTGGTGTATATCTTTCATTGGAGTCAAGACCAACGCCACCAACACCAAGACAGGGTACCAGGTACGGATATGTTTTGAACCATTGCAAGAATACATATTAGCAGTGGTTCGATTAAAGACGTTCTGAATTGCGAAGCGTTACCGTTTCGCTTGGCTCGTTGATAAGATTTCAGTATCGATTTACTAGACGCGGGCAAATCATTTGTTTTAAGGTTAAGGTTGCAGGCATTCGATCCGAATCATTAAATGCGTAAAATTAACGCTTCGAATTATATACGCTTCTTCTGCAGATTTTAATATTTTTGTATGGTAATGGAAGCTGAACGTATTTTCGAAGTTAAAAATTACATCAATCGGATATTATCCGAGGGTGGTGTCAAGAGTCTCCGAAACCGGCGTGTTTGTATGAAAAAGGGTTATGAATGTGAAGGAAGCAAGACAGGTTTCTCAGGATCGTGAGGTCTGGCACTCGATACTCTCTGCCTA
>NJDC01000440.1:111859-133427 GCA_002245475.1 Calephelis virginiensis
TTTGGGACTCACAAGGTGTGATTTACATCGATTACCTCCAGAAGGGTAAAACAATCACGGAGATCTACTATTCTGACTTATTGGGCAGATTCGACGCCGAATTGAAAAAAGAAACGGCCCCATTTGGCAAAAAAAAGTGCTGTTCCACCACGACAACTCCCCTTCTCACACCTCCGCCGTTGTCATGGCCAAATTGATCGAATTGCGCTACGAATTGCTGCCCCATCCACCGTATTCTCCAGACTTGGCTCCATGCGACTTTTTCTTGTTCCCAAATCTGAAAAAGTCACTCGCCGGCAAAAGATTTGGGCCGAATGATGAGGTCATCGCCGCTACAGAGGCCTATTTTGAAGACCTCGGGAAATCGTATTTTTTTGACGGGTTAAAAAAGTCGGAGCATCGCTGGCCCAAGTGTATTGCATTGAAAGGAGACTATGTTGAAAAATAAATCTTTACTTTCTCAAAATTTTCTTTATTTTTTCTTAGGCTAAAAATTTATTGAATGGCCCTCGTAAATGGTAGATGGACATGTAGAGTGGTGCCGAGAAATTATAGAAAAGTTTAATGGAGCAGAGTCATTGGCTATCTATTACATTGTTACAGGTGACATAACGTGGCTGTGTTGTTTCGAACCAGAAAGAAAAAGCCAGTCAAAAGAATGGTTCTTTTCTTTTAAAGAGCTGCTAATAAACGTTAAGGAGAGTCGGAGCACTGGCAAAAAATTATTGCGTCTTTCTTTGGGAAAACTGGACATAATGTTATCATGTTGCTTGAAAATCAAAGAACAGTCACTGCAGATTGGTATGTAAACCACGATTTTCCAGTGTCTTAGAAAAAGTTTCCTAAATAAATGCTTCACCTCGAAAACGAATGTGTATTTTACTGTGGAATAAATATAATGCTTTTAATGTGGAACTGATGACGCGTCCGCCGTACAGTCCGGACATCGCACCTTACGACTTCTTTTAATTCCCAAGAATAAAAGATAAACTTAGAGGTATACGATTCTCAAGCCCAGAAGCGGCGGTAATTGCATTTCAAGAAGCCGTTGAAGAGGTCGCTACTGAAGACTGGACCCACTGCTTCACACAATGGTTCCAACGAATTGAAAAATGTGTATATATTAAGGGTACATATATACTTTGAAAAGAAATATATTAATTAAAAAAAGCATTTTATCTAATCTTATCAAAAGAATTCAAAAACTTCCCTGTGTTGATCCGGGCTCATTTGCAGAATAGACTATCTGCTCTCCTGCCAGGCAACTCGTAAAAGGCGAGCATAGGCTTACCGTCACAAACACCGTGACAACTTACTAGGTGGTAGAGTTTCGCAGCGACTCGCCCCGATTGGTATCACCGCCTTATCTATTCCTGCCGCCATAAAGTCAGCACTTGCCGTTGACGTGTGCCGGTTCGGAGGATAAGGTAGCCGGTACATTTATTTTTGCTCGAGGCCTAACATTTTAGCCTCAGGTTGCCAGCGCACCATTACCACCTTTGTGTCTCTAGACGGCGTGAATTTCTTACCATCTGGAAATCCGTCTGCTTGTTTGCCTTACAAAATCATACAAATAAAAAACTTTCAGAGTGACCTAAGTATAACATAAGGCTATTATTATTTGTTTCATAGATATAATATACACTAGTTGATCCGTTAAACGTTGTTCTACCATTACTATATATCATATAATGTAAATGTAAAGAAATTTATTCCACATTATACGAGTATGTTGTTGGTTTTTTTAAAGGTTAAAATTTGTCGTTAGCCTGTCATATTTTAAATTGAAATACAGATACATTTTTGGTTCGAAGCCTTGTCCAACTAACAGTGCGAAATGTTTTTTACTGCCTGTACTCACATCTACCAATTATAAGTATATTTTTTAACTCTTTGGAGCTCTTCCAGTCAAATGCCGACACAAACATTGAATAAGGAAATCTTATTATATGACGTATAAATAATAAAACAAATGGTCTAGTATAAGCAACAGTGAGTAAATAATAAGAAAAATACATTGTCACCATTGTTGTCTAAATATTTTTTTTCTTATCACCAACAAATTGGTTTGTCATACAATAAGAAAAAAATAACTATATTGAAAATAATAACTCATTTTCTTTTACATACGATAGAGGTTGCCATTCAGTGTGTCAAGATAGTGCTGCACCTTACCTACCTTTTAATATAATAGAAATAATAAAATCACAGGATCTATTATCATAACTTTTTATGATACCCCTAACCGACTCACGTTGCGCGTCCGAAGTTATACTGAATCCTTAAATTTTCAACAATCCCAAGTTATTCCGGTCACGTTTCTCCAGAACATTGTTTCTCTTTAGCTCCGTCAATATCCCCTTTATAGTTTCCTACAATAATAAAAAGTTTTCAGCTGTTTGCGAATTCTATAGAAACGGCGAAGAAAACAGGTTTTATGAGCCATTCGCTTTTTCCCGTGCAATTACTTTTCTAATAAGTATCAACTTTTATTACTGTGCTGTCAGATCATAAAACCATGGTTTCGTTTGTGCGTCCTTTTGGAAGGTAAAAGAAATCACTAATTACAGATATTTGACACCCTTGATAATAATGACGTACCTACCTAGGAAACATAGTCATTTGATTTATCTAAATAAATTACATACCGAAATAGAGGTATTATTTAATGATGTATGAAAAGCCTTTTACTTATAGTAAAAAAATTCGCCACCAGTGATCATAAAACATATAACTTTGCCAACCTACGACCAATGCTATTTGCTGTTAACCTTTTTGCTTAGACCATTGTAACGGTCAAATGTTGCCAGGGCACTGGTAACGGGAGAGTCGTTGCGTTCTTCTATTTTTTATGTGCTGTTATTTTGGTTGTTTTTAAAAACATTACATTTCTATTTCCAAAATGCACTTACATATTTTTTAACAAAAAATGCAAAAGTGTTCGACTGTAAATGGAACACACGGAGCTTCCATTACTCCTGGCTGCAAGCTTTTTTAAGGCGACGTTGTTAGCAAATAAATCACGAGAGGATTGTGATTTACAGTTGAATATTGTTTCGCAGGGATCGAGTAACTGAAATAGAATTGTGTTGAAATTCAAGGGCCATATCGTGACGTCACAAGGAAATATTATTTTGATTAAAAATATTTGAAAAATACACTCTTATTGAGTGAACTAAAAAGTCGTCTGGATCGGATTGACACCTTCGCCTTACCTATTGTTTCTTTCATAATGTTAGTGCTACAACTATCGTAATCCGGTCTGGAGAATACAGTGACCGATGTTTACTTACGTTAAAGTAACTCAACTCAACCCTGGGATAACTTTGTTAATATTATAAAATTGGTAAGACGTTTGGTCTATAGGTAATTATTTCTTACTTTGAGAAAATTCGTCTGCTTGTCTGATTTTCGATACTACTAAAAAATTTGGTCCAATTACATAATTCGGTCTATATAACTTAAAACAAAAATATATTTAGGTCCAAATATCGACAAATAGATAACTAAATATGTTACCAGAAACTTTATCGTTTTCAATTTCTATACTATGAAACTAATGTCAAACAGTAATACTAATAAGTTTATAGCAAAGTTCATCCCACAATGTACGAGTGGCACACGAAAATACAATTCCGAAATAGCGGATAGGAACCCTCGCCGGATATTGGCATGAGCGCTTTGCTCAAGTTACGTAACTCTTTCCTATAAGTTCCTTGATATATTACTGAGTTTCCTATTGTAAAACATCTTATGAGAATTCAGTGGATTATACTGCTTGCGTCGATCAGACATTTGAATATATGTCTAAACTGAAATATGGAAAGGCTTATTAATAAGTGTTTAATAATTTAAATACAGTAAAACTAAGAAAAACTAACTTGCTAGTATTTCATTACCACGTCGGTATATTACTTGATTGACAAACACAAAAAACATCAATCGCCTTGGAAATATCATATTTTTGGAGTCGGAAAATTGTTGTATTGTAATTGTAAAAATATTTAGTTTCATCAGTAAGACAAAATAAGTTAAGATATCATAATCAATATATAACGTTTTTTAAGTAATTTCACTATTTTTAATGCAATTTCTGGTTGCGTTATGCCATTAACCGTCGCTACTATTTTTTTAAATGAATATCTTATTTCACTTTTACTTTAATAAATGAGGGTTGTATATGTCTATATATGTAATAATGAAATGAATCCTCATTTCGCATGATGATGGGTGAAGTAATAAAAGCGAGATTAGGAAGGTCGATATAGACAAAGTCTCAGGCAATAATAAACTGAGTTTGTCAAAGTTATTGTAATAATTGAACAAATATTTGGCTATTTGTTATTGTGATATATTTGGTAGCTTCCATAATTTTCGTATTAACCCTCGAGCCTTACGGCATATTATGAAGAGCTTTAGATGGAAATACGTCGAACTAGATAAAACATGTTCCCGCGTAGTTTGAAGTGAAGTAGATAGAGGGGAACGTGGACCTACACGTATGAGTTTGAGACAATATGTTTTAACATTACAAAGAATTTTACTACATATATGTATATGTTGAATGAGAGAATGATAAATGTAAAAGTACCAGATTAGGGCTGGACACTGATTCAGCATATAGGTACATGGTAACATCTAGAGCACCATCCAAATTTTGGAAAACACTAAAATATAAAAAAAACACCTAATAATTTTTATCAGACGCAAAATAAAACGTGAACAATGCATAAAACTGGTTCCCACCAACTGCAGTCGCATTTTCAGGCTGGTGACATCATGATTCATACTGTGTTCGACATAGCGTGATAACAAGTGAAACATGTTTGCGGAATAAGTCTTAATAAAAGTAAATATTGTAATTTAGCAGTTATATTTAAAATGCATTTCCATTTAAGCTTTTTCCCCCTTATATTAAAATTTGGCTGGTCCTTTCAATGTAACCCTGTATTATTCTTCGCCGTTTATTTTATTACTTGTTACCACAAGAATCATTATGTTTAAAAAAATAGCATTATAACCATTGATAAGATATATCCTTAATATATCTAAGGCCCATCTCGATTACGTTTGTTTTCTAACGAAAAATCCACCCGTTCCAAGATATACTTACGCGGATGTGCAACTAGTGCAACCACGGCTAGCCGAAGATACTAAGTTCCACAATGTAATAGGTGGGAAGACTATCGTCAGTCGTACACTTATAGATCCTGGGCAAGTATATTTTTGTTACAAAGTTGGAAAACACATTTGTATTTATTGTTGCCCAACCTGGGTATAGAACCAACTTATAAGAGATAATTATATTCATTGTGCCATGTGCTAGATAAATCTATTAAATTTAATGTAAATTTGTTTGCTTTATTCAGTGAATTAATAAATATTGTAATGTAGTGGTGGGTTTTGCATTTTTCATTAAGATTTCAATGTGGCAGAGCTGTAAAATTTGTTACACAATGTTAGTCTCAAAATATTTTCTCTCTCTCTTTCCCTCTTTAGCAAGATCACTTTATTACACGTGTACTTGACCAAAGAATTACAAACACCTGAAATGAAATCTCGAATAGTAGTTTCGTTTCCATTATTTCTTATTAGTTATCCAGGAATATTTCTATGTTTATTGTTATCCTCGTATTGGTTCGGTTCCGCTAAGTAGAATACTACCTCTCTGACAGGCAGCTCGTTAGAGGTGAGTATAGAGTCATTAACAACAAAACCACTGGTGGAAGAATGCTGTGTAGAAACTTGTCTGGGTAGTGCTCTAGTCCTGCGGCCATAATGACTCTCCTGTTCTGGTCTAGAGAATAGAGTAGTCGGTAGACTTGCAAAATAGGCCTAACATTGGGGGACAGTGATGCCCTATATCATCTATGTTCTCTTTAGATCTTGGTTGTCTTCTATCTATAGTCTCTTCTCTTTTTCGCTGATCGCTAATGTGCATATAAAAAAAACACCTTTAGCTTTACTGAATATAAGTAGGCTAATTACTTTTGTTGTCGAAAGTGTTCGCTACTATCTTAGTACGTTTTAAAGGTGTGGTAACCGTTAAAGTTACTCGTTCAAGAGTTTTAACATTTCAGCCACAAGTGCCTGAAGGCGACGGAAACTGTATGTTGGTGTTCCGACCTCATAACAAAACAAATTTATCACCGAGTCACAAATTACACTTCGTTTGGGTTTTTCGAATGTGGATGCGTTTGTAATTACAATTTTTAACAACCATTAAAAATATATCAAGTCCTAAGTTGCAAATGTAATAAGGGATAATGAATCGCCCCGCTGGAAGGGCGAGGGCTGGGAAGAGGTCTAATTTGACACATTTAATCAATGGCGAACTGGATTTCGATCCTTTGTCGCGGTCCCCCTTAAGGTCTGTTACGAAGCATGAACTTATGCGTACAAAATGTTGATTTCTTCGTTTGAAAAGAAAGTTGTTGCAAATTCGCAACTTTGAAAACTATTGACCTTTCCTTTCCTTTTGTAAATAATAATTTATTTATTTTGTTTTCTTACTTTTTTAATACCAGTTTCAAGCAGTTGTTTTCATTTCATTAAAGCCTGCTTCAAATGTTAAACTGCGGTGCGGAACCATTTCACTTACAGAAGTGAAGGATGGGAGTGAAGGTGAAATACGGAGTGTTATATAATATGTACTCTTTCGTGTCACTTGTATACGTAAACTTCTTTATGTAATTGATTTTAAAACAATTATAAATAAATGTTTTTTTGAAATTCCATTCCATTGAAATTAATTAAAAAATCAGCCAATTTATTAGTGTTCCATTAATTAAAAGTTAACAAACTAATAAGTTTGTACTGAGTATGTGTTTTTATTAAAGTTATGACAATCGGTGACGAAATGGACACAAAATAACTGTCGCGCAAAATTACGAGTTTTCAGGCTCAGATGGGAAAAATAATGCAAAAAAAAATCCACGTTTACGTCGACATCCTGCGACGTGGGAATAAATAATTACCTCACGACAGGTACAATCCAGCAAGTTTAATATGATACAGAATTTTATAATCGATAAATTTAACTCTGAATAGTATAGTGAATATAGTCGCCTCTGTGGTCTAGCGGTCCAGGTGTTGGACTTGACTGCATGAGGTCCCGGGTTCGATTCCCGGGTCGGGCAACAAAAAGAAAATATGGTTTCTAAATAAAAAAAATGTTGCTCGGGATTGGATATGTGCCCGGTTGGCGATAGGCTTGCCACCTATTACATTGTGGGACTTAGTGGTTTCGGCTAGTCGTGGGTGACCTGGTTGTGCCTCTGCGTATCTCTTCAGGGATATGGGCGTGAAGATACCCTGAATAGTATCGGGTTGAAATTTACAGAGTTCTTCGAATCAAATGTAAAATGCATGACATTAATGACGATAATATCGAAAAAGATATTTTGAACTGCCTTCCTCCAGACATTTTCAAAGAAATAAAAGTTGGTTTGAATGAGCAACATCAACAGTTAACTTCGTTAAACCAAATGGCGATATCAGAATCTGTGGTGATTACAGAAGCATGATACTAGTAAAATATTAATATCCAGTACCAATATTCAACCAACTCAGACAGAAGTGACAAACAAAAAAAAAATCAAAAATTGATCTGAAAGAAGCCTATGTACAACTTGAATTTACTAAATATCTCACGTTAGCATTTTTTTTTTGAATGACTAATTTGTTGCTAATCTTACGATTTTTTACAACTTCACCGAACTTTGTGGGCCGAGCAGAGTGCTCAGCCCGAGACATCATTATTTAGATGGATTGGGCTGTTACCTACAACGCCAGCACCAAGGGCTGTCTTCCGGGAGACCGTACCTCGACTTGGTGCTGCGTTCTGGTTACTGGGTGGACTTGGTGGAGGAGTATTTGTGGCTCGTCGCTCGGCGTTAGGCGCCGGACGCAAGAGAGGTCTTCGTCGCCGAGACCGGCGTCGGCGGTGTAGTGTTATGTTAAAGTGATGTGAGATTGTCGTGTTCCGGTTTGGAGTTGGGAGAATAGCGTTTGCCGCGGTTATTGGGTCCGGGGGATCCGATAACACGTGGCGGGGTCTTCTATGATCGGGGTGAGCGTTCGCGACCGGTGTGTAGTCACACGCGGATGCTATCACCGGATTTGGGTCACGTTAGCAACACATACAGACTATCGGCCAATGTTAATAATGTATCTCAATGTAATGGATTTCAAGCAATCTAGATAGCTGCGTATCCGCCGGCCTATCCTATACCTCATTCTCATATTTATCTTGTGCACAGATATATTATTGGCAAGCGATAACATAAAAATGGATCAAAATTTCAATCTTGGACAGCGAGTTTTGGATTAGGATTGATTATTAATATTGGCCGTACATCAATACAATAGGATGCCTTTTGGTGTATTAACCGCTTCATTGTTTTTCTAACATTATTTAGATCAATTACTTGGTGATCTTCCTAACGTAGCCGTGCATTTTGATGATAAAGCTATTACTGGAAAAGATATCGATATAAACCACGAACAAATCTACGTACTTTGATCTACGTGTTTGAAAGAATACAAAAGTCAATTTAAAAAAGTGTTCTTTTTTTAGAAATAAGATAGAAAGAATATCTAGGAAATAGGTTTGACCAAAATGAGAATGAAACTTAACGCTATTACCAAAACTCTTGAACCTTCTAATCCAATAGAATTAAAAATATTGTCAATGTTTTGGACTGGTATATGTGACTGTAGTAGGTGGTAATAAACCATGGCACTGGTCTGATTACGAAAGACCTATCTTTGAAGCAACAAATTGCATCTCCAAGTCGAAATTTTTAGTAGCTGTTGACGAAGATGCACTAATATTTTTATGCTTCTGAAAAAAGTGAAAATGTAGTGTTTTTTGCATCAAGGAAATTTCTCCTTTCTCAATTTTGCTACCCAGTAATCGACCAAGGAGCACTCGCCATACTTGCAATAATTATATGGATAGCCTATTGATTCACGTATTTAGCGTTTTCAATCATTTAACCTCTGAGAGGATAAAAGTGTAGATGAAAGTTTTATATGTCTTAACTGGATCTAAATCTGCTAAACCAGTTTAAATAAAAATCGGCGCTCTTTGATGAGTTATTACAGTCGCAATTGTTAAGATCGCCAATAAAAAGGCGGCGTGAATTTCTTAACATAAGGAAATCCTTCTGCTTATTTGCCTTCCAATATCATAAAAAATAAAATAATAGCATTACAAGTTACACCAAAACCCGCATCTAAATTGGCAAAGGCATTTTGAGGAACAGAAATAATCGTTTTGCAATAGAATTTATACAACCACATCAATTGGAGGAAAACTTCTTTAAACAGTCTAAATATTTTTAAAATACATGGTAGAATAGTGCTTAAACACAACATGTGCATCTAAACTCATAACTCTTCTTGCCGTCGTGGGTAAAAACAGCCATAACAATCAATAAAAACTAGGTAGTTCATAAAAATCGATTGGCTTACATCGGCTGGAAAAACAGGCCAATAGAAAACTATACCTGCAAGGGAGAGCCATAACAGAGTTTGATCAGTGGTCAAATGTTGATTGATGTGGTTCAGGCGGGGCGGGACCTTGGCGCATGTTTAGAATAGAGTTTACGCTTGAACATTATGTCATCATACTATGTATAAAATAGACCACTACATTTGATTTATATCGTATATCGTTTAAGTGGGCGTGGTGTTTATTGTGTTACTACTAAGTCTAGATATAAAATAACCTACCATGTCTATCAAGGCTAGGCTAATAATATTTATAACTATGAAAAACTATTATACTGAAAAAGGCGAGTTCTTATGAGTTTAATTGGTGTTCAAACCTTGATTATTGTGATTGATATTTGTTCGTGGAATAGTTTTGTAGTTTAGAGATCCTGGACTATTTTACCAGTGGATCAGATAAGGTAGTAGAGTCCTGTAACGACTTGTGAAAATTGAAATCACCTACTTATTTTAAATGTCCAGTAAATTTGGGCAAGAGGCCTAAAATCGATGTCTGAGGCCTCAGGTTGGCAAGACATCAACATCATCTTTGACAAATATTTAGCGTCATGATTTTCTCATTTCGGTTCGATAGCAGTTCATAAAAATGTCGATGCGCACAAGTACCATTTGCATGGTAAATGTGAATAAAGTTTTTCGGACTCTACTTATGTTGGGATTCCGTCTGTTAATTTACCGTTCTGCGAACCTTACACAAAAATTGTTTGCAGTAAAAAAAAATCGTAATTTTTTTTTTTTAAATATATGTGTATACTCTACGATTTTATATCATCTAGGGCCGTAACATTACACCGATGTCGCCCCGTAATTGGTTTGTATTCTGACACTAATTTGAACCCTTGGCTTTGTGCGGACGGAAGAACAAATTACTTACAAGTGGTATCAAGGAAAATTGATTGCTACCATTTGTTTCAACTACGAGTAGATTCTCTATATCAGAGTGGTCACTTGTACAAATGACATTATATTCCTTTATCGATATACCTAGTATTTTGTGAAATATTAGTGAAAAGTGCAAATACAAATTTTATTAACTGTAGCCATAACCACATGCTCACGGTCGTTAATGTGATATGTACAAATCTCGAGTCACGGTGTTTGTGTCGATATACGAATTGAGAGAATTTGATAATATTATATGGGAAAACCATGTTTGCCGGATCAGCTTGTTATATCAAAAATGTACTGTGCATGGTAAACTAAAACTACTTGTACCCCTTGCTGCTTCTGGGCTCTTTCTTCATTTGCCACTAATTCCGTGACTGAGTGTCAGTGGTAGAGTTTTGCATCGTTTCGTACGTCACTGTTCGCTGTTTAATCATTGTCAGAGAGGTGTAGCCGGGATTTCAGCCGGGAACTTTCAGCTTTAGGTTTGCAACACACCATCACCAATTTTAGTACTGGCTAGTAAATTTATAACTGGGTAGAAAATCAGTCCGCTTGTATTATTATTACTTGTATTCTTCCAACAAGAACATTTTTTTTAATCAACCGTTTCAAAACTTTTTTCATAAACATCAGTATTAACAGTGCTATATTGGCTTTCGCGTGGGCGTAACAAAAGGAACTTTTACGATGTATTTACATTAGTCTGCGTTATTTTATCATGAGAACTTTATCACAAGTAAAGTGCGGAAATTTAGCACTCACACGGAGGCAACAGATTTTTTTATGAGGGGCAACGTACGGGTACGTTACGAATATACAAAAGTAACTTTTACGATATATCGTTTGATGTGAGTTTCACAGGATCTGATGTTTTTAAACGAATAAAAGAGGGAGAAGTTACTCAAACCGAGGGAATCTTTTTTGGTGTCTCCAATCATTCGAAGACGCCGTTTAGTTGAAAATTTATTTTGTACTGTAACTATGTTTTGACTTTCGAGGTGTCCAAGAGGTGGAGGAGGAGGTAACCAATCTTCTTGATGTCTCAAAATTTTATACATACTCTAAAAGCGATTCGTTTAAATTATAATGAAAAATGAGTTTCACCTCAAACTCAGCGCTCAGACGGAAGAAACAGATTGGTTTTCAAATAAAAATAACATATCTGACGATAGGAATATACGTTAATGGAAACGGTTTTTTGCTTTCAATAGAATTCATGAAGGGCGGCTTTTAAATCATTAGCTAATTTGGCTTTAAATTCTAAATATTCGTATATATTCTTTTGAATTGGTATCACTGCTTCAACTATTCTTACGGTAACATCGTTAGTTCTTCCCTTTCGTATTTAGGTTTGTGTCGACACTGGTGTAGGCAATTAATTTTCAACTTTTCAGTTATCTCGTTGGGGAACCACAGTAGGTATCTTCACTTCGGAAATTAGTGTAATGAAAGTAATGTGCGATTTGTGTCAAATGTTAATCATTTTATCGACAAAGAAGTAATTCCAGCCATGATGAACGTAATTTGAATGAAACAAGATCGTTTGATGTTTGTGCCCGCGGTGTTTAACTGTGGATAAATAAATTAATCTACGCTGAAACGAGGAAAATTTATTCGAAGTTTATTGAGTAGGGAAGGTATAAAGGAGAGGTGAAGAAGCAGGTGAACGTAGAAAAGGCGAATGTTACTGTTAACTGAGTACATTTTTTGTTATCATATCGCGAACATGCTTAAAAATAGTAAATATTTAATTTTATAAAATATTTGCATACCAAAATGTGGCCGCCACTTGTGCGCTTCTACAGGCTACCCCACCATGAAGCACAGAAGTTTTCATTGGTGAGGACGCTTTGACGACAAAAATATGTGAGGGTGTAGTACCAATTTAGAAGAGCTTGCTGCACAGTACACTGGTTGAATAATCCAGTTACCTAAATTGCTAGATTAATGCCAGCAGCTGACGACTTCCCGATGCCGAATAGTAATAGTAAATGGCGTCGACATCTACATCATTCTACTTACGTGTCAATTTAACAATTCTAAACGTTAAGACGCATTTAAGATTATCTGCTTAGAAACGTGGATAGAAAGTGATGGTATCAGCATTTTTCATCCACGAGTGATTATGCTAACCTTGTAATTATTATTAGTCCCTGCTTTCGCTTTTGTTTATAATTTTGTATCTAGAATAGTAGCTTTTGTTTCAATTATTTCGTAGATTACTTAATATTGTAAACTTCGACCAATCTGCAGCTTAATGCAAATGAAAAACTTTGGCTTAAACGGACGCATTGAGTAAGAGAAAGTGTCTGTAGTATTGGTTCTAATAACTCCCGATTGTATTGCTATGGAAATAACAATTTCTTAAGTAAATTATCCCTTCCATTACGAATAATTGTTCAACGGACTGACAATCTTGTTATGGATTTTAATTTATTTAAACGATAAAAAAATGTTGAATCCATTGCTTGTTCTCTCCAATAGTACTCCAATTAACTGGATATCAGGGTTCGCCCGCTGTTGTGTCTTGCTGAAGTGCACTGTCCGTCGGACTGAACGAAATTGCGCCATTAATGACGTGGTATGTGTTATTATATAGGTATGTTTTATTTTTCTAAGCAAGCTACGGTGTGTTAAAAGTTAAATTTTGAAGTGGTTTAAAGGAAGATTTATAACAAGCGTCAGCTTGCTGCATAACTCAGTCCTTTCATTCAAGAAAAGTGCTATTTTGTTTCCGGGCAATTATTTTTTGTACGAAACGTAATATTTAAAAGTAAGATACCTAATCGCGTTGGTTTATCTTAGGTGGATATTTGAAAACCCATATGGATCAATAAGTAACACTTCGTTATTTTAAGCAGAATAACAATAGTTACTGACTTCTTCTATTATTGATATCAGAGAGTTGTTAATACGCGATAGATTATTTGGCTACACTTTAAAAATGGAATAGTATTCAAACGAAGTGTCACAAACGTCGCGCTATAAGAATGATAAAGCGCCGCTTCGTTATTAAAATTATCTTTTAAATATCAAAAATGTCATGGGATTTTTTTAAATCTTGTATTATTATTATGTTAATAAATCCATTGTAGAACTCCCATGAATTAAATGGATATAAAATCTCGGCCGCTGCTTGTGACACACTCGCTGGAGTAGATGCCTGTCTGAACAATATTGGGCTGTTATTGGCGTGTGCTGTTTTATGTTTGTTTTTTTTTGACGAAATAATCAAGCCTAGCTAAACTAAAAGTTAATCCTTAAAGAACTGTGAGCTTATACGATAACATAGATAGTAATTTTGTGGCACACTCTTTAGACTAATTTCCAATTATAGCTATTTTTCTTTCAATGATAGCAATAGGCAGAGATAAAATAAGTTTAGTGCTGACAAGTGACATACTACATGACATTTCATATGTTCACCGAAAAACGTTGACTGTAAACGTCTCAAGTTGACATGTCTGGACTTATCTAGAATGTTTCATCTCTTAACTTTTTGTAACATTCTAAAAAGATAGCATACACTCAAAATAAATTTAGTTTGGGGCTAAGCAGTATTACCATGATTAATATAATTTTTATCAGTCGACAGAATATTATAACTAAAGTTTCAAATAATACACAGTGCCATATAAATTTATATTCAGTCTAGATTCTCCATACTGCATCGTAAATCTATGCTATGTAATTCAATCTAAAAGTGATGTAGGGTTTGCATCGATGTGTATTTACGTTGGCGGGCACGGATATAGCCGCAGTTACGTGACTCGTTACACGAAGAAAATCCCTCGCTTCGAGGATAAATATGCGAGATTTTCCAAGACCTGTAACATGTATCTCGTACCTAAATGGATTGAGTTTCTGTGTCCTGGATTTTTCATATGTACTTTAGATTGATACGTGAGATTTACCAAGATGTAGCATTTCTGAAATTGTAAGAGAGAAATGTGTGAAAGAATTTACAATTTGTTTTATATTTTTAAAAGGTTTGCAATACTTGTATAGATGGTGTCTTAAGTATGTTTACCTTTTCTATTGTAATACTAAGGTTTATATTTAAAAAAATCCATGATTAAGTTTTATGTCGATGTGAATCCTATACCTTGGACGACCTATTCTTGTTTCTATGATATTATTGATAGTATGAAATTGGTTTATCTGAAACGACTCTGACGATTATGATTTTTTTATTAAGAGGGTCTTTAACTATTAAAATTAACAGGCAATGATCGGTTTTTGAGTGAAGATCGGTTGCCCGACTAGGCTATATTTCAATTATTATTATGTTGATATAGAGACGCATGTTGCTTGGCGGACAAAACCAAAAGCGTAGTCTTGTAAAAGCTTATACGTAGCCACGTATGCTACAAAATACATAGTGCTACAGGCTACGTCGTAGATAAGCTACGAAGTGTAGCTGCGCTTTGTCCTGCCACTCTACAGTCGCTGCGCACTCCAACTGCTCGTTGTTTTGTTCCCAGCTTTTAATGACTTCTCCGTAGACAGTTTCTTGTAAAAGGCGGTGATATTATTGTTTTAGGTCTTCCTTTATTTTTGTGTAATTATTTTGGTATTTTGTCATTCTTTTGTCGGTATCTATGTTTCACGTAAATATTAAAATTGGATTCAATTGGATGTTGAGCTGGGGTTCATTTCTTACATGTTGTTTGATTCTGATCATGTTAAGAATAATTATGACCTTCAGAGTGCGTCAACAAAAGTTTGATTTTTTATCTGCTGTTTATCCAAATATCAAAGATGCTCTGCTACTAGACTACTCTTGAATTTCATCTTTTCTAACTCTGCCCCATGGTTAAGAGGCAGGCAGTTGTCTGCATTTCTGGGTCAGGGTGTCTATTAAATTTATTCTGGTTACAATTGAAGTATTTCCATATACAGTAAGCACTCGCAATATCTGATCATCCTGATCCCTAAGGGGGACAGATAATTACCTACTAGAATAGTTGACTGACAGCCATTACACAATCATATAATTTGCGTAGTTTGGAGTTATAATCATTGTGTGTAATTTGTCTAGGGATATGTATCATATTTTTTTACCTAGAAGTTAAAATGGTATTTTTTATTGAAATCTTTTGAAGGCTTTAAATCTTACTTAATTATAGTGTTGTTATTCAACTTTTGTTTTGCCATGGTTTGGTTAAATTTATGTGTAAATATACATTGTGGCGTTTTGAAAATCCTGGGCCTTTTTACAATACAGTACAAGGCGTACTAGGTGACATCTACCTGACAAAAAGCCCCAATATATAAAAATAAATCTTTAGCTATAATTCCTGTTATTACATTATGCTTTTGCAATATTGTTGTCCATTAACCAAATACCGAGTAATCTATTGAAGGTAGAATACATTATTTAAACGATTTTTTTTAAAATTCAACGTCAAATAACGGAAAATTGGTAATTTTTTCGAGAAAATTGCATAGAACCTTTTTCAAAGTATTTTTAAAATGATTTAAAATAATTAATTAAAACTAAGAGAGTTATGGCCGAAATAAATCGATCTATATTTTTTTTGTAGAAAAAAAACTCAATTTCACTCTTGGCAATAGTACCCAATTTGCAATAAAAAGATAATTCATGATCAATTTACTTTATTTATGTACTTACAAAGATTTGTGAGAGTTTGAACGATTTAGAATGCATAATTTTGAAAAAAAAATTTGATGAAGTCGAAAAACTATTTTCGGAATTTTCAATTTTTTATCTTTTTTTCAAAATTTTGGAAAAACTATAGATTTATTAGGTCAAAATGAGTAAGGAATAAAAGTTAGATTTTTCTTTAACAAACACTTTGATTTCTTAAATATTTTTTTAGCTTGTAAAATAACTGAGATATGACCTTCCAAAGCTTGCCCTAACATATGACTGATGCCATTTTAGAACCCTTTAAACGTTGCCTTTTTAAAAATAAAGGCTCAAAAAATGTAAAACTTTAATACATTTATAGCTTATAAAACTCCCTTTAAAACTACGTTTTGAATCACTTGAAAATTTACCGAGATACGGCCAAAAAACAAATTAAACTTTTTTTAAAATTTTCAGAACAAGGTAGTTTTTAGATTGTAAGACTTTAGATGTTACTATTGTAAGAGTTAGACTCTTAACTACAAACTGGAGGTATTTCAAGGATCCAGGACAAGTTTCTGATAGTGGTCCTTCCCAAACTATAAATAAACGCTAAAATCAAGTTGTGCATAAAAAATAAACAAATGTTCCGAAATATTAGTATTTAAAAAGTTGAGGGCGTCAAAATATTTTAAATGTTTTTTTTTCCATATAGTTAATAAAACATATTGCAAAACAATTTATGAAGATTCGTTGAGAAACCCAGGATTTCTATGTGGAAATCTCAAGCTTTAAAATCGAATTCGCAAAAGGTTCCTTTTAAAATTTTAAATACATATTGTACATGTAATAGGACCTAGTAAAGACGTGGATGATAGAAATGACTATGCAAGGTGCTATTAATTATATATAGTTTAGTCTATGAGATGAGCCATAGAAGAGCGTAATCATCTTCATGGTTCTACAACGCAATTGTATGTTCAGCAGGCAGGCGAGAGAGGAAGGTATGGGCCACTTCAGTGATGCTTTAGAATCAATTTTAAAAAAGGTAATTTTACGCCAATGTCCCCGAAAAGGTAGGCAGAGGCACAACCAGGGCACTTACGACTAGCTGAAAACACAAAAGTCCTATAATATCATAGATGGAAACCTACCTCCAATCGGGCTCATATCTAATTCAAACTTTATATCACATGATTGAAAATACATATTTTCTATTTTATTTTGTTGCCCGAGATGGGGCTCAAACCCTGGGCCACAAGAAGTCAAGTCCGACGCCGAGCCGCTAGACCACAGACGGGACACCAATTTAAATCGTACTTTCATATTTAAACTAGCGACCCGCCCCAGCTTCGCACGGGTATAAAATATACATATTAACCCTCCTCTTCAATCACTTTATCTATTAACAAAACCGCATCATAATCTGTCTCGTAGTTTTAAAGATTTAAACATACAAAGGGACAGAGCAAGCGACTTTGTTTTATACTATGTAGTGAATACAATAGTGCTAATTGAAAGCTAAATTAGAAAATAACTTTTTATTAAATAGTGGATATATCTATAATCAAATTAATATAAACTTTAATGTTAAAGTAAATTTTAGCAATTTCACAGTTGCAATTTAGCAACTGTGATAAAATCAATTTTCTATGATAGATAACTTTGGCGTACTGAACTTTAGTGCGAAGATTTTAGTCATCAAAATTGTGTGAAAGTGAAGTCAAAAGGATATGACTTAATGTCTGAGAGGAAACCTTTTAACACGCTAGCTCTTATTAGAGCGAAGCTGCATTCCAAAGCTGTCCCTATTCGTGATATAAATTATTATTCATGCTGTAATTAAGGGAAATGGCGGAGGAACTCGTATTGTCACTAGAGCTTAACGAAAATATTAATAATTTATTAAGTTATATGAAGATTTTGCTTTACTGTTTTGTTTCGTTAAGGACCAACCATATTTAACTTTGCATTGCTACAATGTAAATAAAAAAAGGCTTTTTTAGAAATGAAAAAATCAAAGTATTTTCTCTTCAAACAACAATATCAAATTAAATGTTTGTATATGTTTTCAGGTACGGGAAAGATGCTTAAATAGAAATAGTTATAGCAGATTTTTTACGTTGTCTGTGCTCATTTGTACGACGCTGATAATATAATTACTGCTACTTATGGTACAAGTGGTACGCTTGCGGTGATGCTTCTGTTGACGCCGATTACTGAGGCTTGTGTTCGGTCGTCGACAAGGTCAATAAGTGTGCGATGAACACAGATTTCTAATAGACTATTTGTTTTAATTTCATACTTTGACACAGTAGTAGCCTTTAATGTTTGCCTAAATTAAAATAATTGGTTTGAGATTACGTCAATTTGTGTAATTTCGAGTTAGGTCTGGGTTGTATTAAGCAATATAGGCCGACGGCTTTTCTCTCAAGCAACTTGTACTATCCGAGCATGAACAGATCATATAATTAACACCTCAAGTTTTTCATTAGTACTCACTTTCATTGGTACCTATCACCTTCTTGTCTATTTCTTTTATCTTTCATGACAGCTCGCCACGAATTATATAGACGCCTTACAAGTACCCAATGTATGGTCGATGTGGAATATAATGTTCTGTACTATTCTCATAGCAATGTGTAGTTCTTGCGATTAAAATCCGTTCCCTTTAATTTATTATTATAGCAAAAAACTGGCCAGTGGTACTTATTTGTTAAACTTATATGCAAAAAAAACATACCAACCTAAATGTGCACACTGGAATTTTGCGTACTTTATTGTTGTGAGCCAGGACTTGAAATTTTGCTGTCATATTGTCGGTATATTTCCAGTTCAATAAACTTTAGGTGTATATGTATAGGGACATAGTTACGAGGGACATGCCCTTATGTCGTGTCAATCGGCAGAATAGCGGCTGTCCTAAAGGACCGACATTAATACCCTAATCCGTTCTGATTACTGTCGCTGCCAGTTGTTTATACTTAAAACTTCTTTCATCTTCATGAGCTGTTAACAAATTTTTATACGTATAATTAAGATGGACATCAAGCAAGCAGACTAATGTCCTGATGTTAAGACATACACGCTTAAATACACTAAAAGGTTGTAATGGTGCTTTATAAATCTAAGACGAGGGTGACCATGTTGCGTGAATAAGCTGAATTATGGAGGCAAATATAGTTAATGCGTTTGTATCAATTCCGAACGAGTTCCTGCAAAACTCTTCTATTTGCTGGACTACTCTTAATAAACGTCTTTAATTTAAGAAAAAAGACACGCAATGGTTAAACGTTTATTTGCGTACCAGTCCGCTCATAATAGCTAGTACGAGTATATTGTAAACCTGTAAAAATTGTTAAAAATAAGTGGCAAGTTTGAAAATTTTAACTATTCTACCAGGTACTGTAGCATTTTATTAATGTTACTGCGTCATTAATTAAAGAAAAAGTTTAGATTTTATGTTTATTTCCTAACTAGCAAATCGTTTCGATAATCAAAGACAAAGCACGAAGCCAACTCAATTTTTTTCTATTTCAAACGTTAAGTTAACATGGGAGAAAAGATATATTTGATTGAAAGTTTGAACAGTCCATTGGTATTAAAAATATGCAAAAATCATCAAGAAAAAGAAGCGAAACCTTTTAGGCCTTAGACGTATAAAAATCCAGTAAAAGCTTCTTCGGTAAGAGACGTTATTAGTATCATTATTCACCGCTACTTATTCTGATTGTACGAGGATAGGCCTTAAGGTTTGTCTCCACTGCTCAGGTCGCTAAAAGTTATCTTTTTATTCAATGTCTATTTTTACAATTTTGTACTCCTGTCAGTTTTAGACATCGTTTAAAAGATACTAAACTTCGTGTTCAGATGACGTCTCAGTATGACAGACGAAATATCGGGAGAGAATTCTGGCTAAGCCCACAAAATATCCTCATTTGACTTTTTATGCCTTCATAAACTTATTTACAATTAGAGCCTTGCAACTCCCATATTGTTATTACCGTCTCACCTATTTATGCCGCCATGACGTCAATGCTGGCTATTGTCGTGTCTTTATCAGCAAAATAGAGAAATTTTATGTTGGAAATTCATCTTAGGTAAGATAACTTATATTCTTACTATATTTAAATGCATATAACTGTTTAACTTTATTTTCTTTAAATAATGATAAAATTAAAAATTGCATTAAAACTTATAATAATGGGCAGAAACCTATAAGAATATGTAATTCAAATTGATCCATTTGTTTCGGTGTGAGTGTTTGATGTCACAAACGGATAAGTCAGAAACACAGTCTTGTCAATTCATGACACCTCTTTCCCTTGGAGGTTAAAAATACTCGACGTTTAGTTCAAACACAAGGAAAAGCGCGATACTCCACGGTGGGTGCCTACCTTATTACAGCTAAATGCTAATGGGACAGCTCTGATTGGGGATTTGTCGCGTTTTAACACGAAGCTTCGGAACGACAAGCCCGCTTTATCATTTGGAATTGATCGCGTTTTACTTGAGTTCTTAATGAAATTTAGGTGTCTTTTATACGTGATTGTGGGGTATTTTTTTCTTTATTAAAGTTTCATGTTTTAATGATTGTATATAAGTCATTGTGGACATTAATGTTCCCTGTATTAAGCTAGATTTCAGATTAATTTTAGTGTTGCTCCGTTTTGGTTACGGCTCCTTAAAATAATACAGGCTAACTGCTTTCCTACCATACAGCTTGTAAGAGACCAACATAGGTTCTTTTGCCACTAACTGTGTTCACTGTAAAGTTGAATATTTAAACATAATAGAAAACTATTACAACGAAGACCACAAGATACAAAAAAACATAAACTATAATACTAGAATCTCTAAAAACAAAAGATTACTTGAACACACTGCCAAAAATTATTATGGACAAAGAGCAATAGAGTATATAACTCCCAAATTATGTAATAAATATCCCTTTCTCCTCGAGGACAACAAACTAAAGATATGGCACTTAAAAGTAAAAATAAAAAACATATTCCTAAAAATTTAAGAAAATATGTAAGCTGCACAGTATAATATAAGAACATGAAAAGTTATAACATAGAGACTATAATTAATTTAAATTGTAATTGTAAGCAAATCACTATGTAAGTAAATTTTATAATAATAATAGTATGTATATGAGCGCATCGCCAACAAACTGCTTCACAGTTTGGCGAAACTTGCACTATGTAATTAAGATGTAAGTTTTCCAGAAGAAAATAAATTAAATTATAAACGCCTTATTAGTCTTATCTATTTTCGTCGTCGTTAACTTGGAGTACCTGTTTGGAGATTACATTAGATGGTAGCTAAGAACGATCTCTGACACGCGTCAGTTTTCAAATAAAAAACTAATTCTCTTCGAAATCGGTTCATCCGTTCAAAAGTTATGATGCAACATAAACACGCTCTGTGCGCTTACGCACGACAAACTTATAACAGAATCCTTTTTTTTTAATATATAAAAAATTAAAGCTGCCTGCCTGCCTGAAGGCTACATGTATTTCTCATCGCTAGAAAATCCTGCTGTTTGACTTCTATTTGTACCAATAT
>NJDC01000440.1:137084-148490 GCA_002245475.1 Calephelis virginiensis
ACCATGTTTACGTGAACGTGTTAAGTACTTTTATAGTCTCTTAGGAGTCTTCATATAAGGTGCATATGAAACTCTGTAAGTACTATCGTTCTGTGATTTGATGTATAAAAATTGTCAGCGGAAATAGCTTAATTAATAACTTCTTAGTCCTTGGATTTTGTGAGGGACTTCGCAACATAATTATGATTTCTTAATTTAATCACAGCATTTAAAGTTTGGCAATTTTGGACTAGCCTAATGGACAAAATAGCCCTATATTTGCTAATTTATAGATTTAGGATATCAAAAAAATGCGAAAGGGCATGCTCCGCTGGTTCGGTCATGTGAAAATAATGACAGATGAAAGATTGACAAAGCGAATGTGGATGGATGTAGGTACCCGGGGAGACCAAGGATGACATTTCACGATCAGATCAATCGGATATTATCCGAGGGTGGTGTCAAGAGTCTCCGAAACCGGCGTGTTTGTATGAAAAGGGTTATGAATGTGAAGGAAGCAAGACAGGTTTGTCAGGATCGTGAGGTGTGGCACTCGATACTCTCTGCCTACCCCGTAAGGGACTTGGCGTGAAGATATGTATGTATGTATGTATGTATGTATGTATCTTTTTGTTTTATACGCAAAATATATTCTTGTACATCTCACGGTCTTCAGAATCCAATAATACTCGTACTAGATTCATGATTAACGGAACCTAACTAATTAATTAAATCAAGATGTACATTTGGCTATATCTTCATTTATATTTCGACTTGTGTATAAGGAGTGCAGATATAATAAACTTCGACGAAGTGAAGGTGCCATTTCCAGTTTAAATTTAACAAACACGACGCTACATCATACTGTACCTACGTAGTTTAGAGGCACAGCTGTGAAAACTCCAAGTTAGGTATCGTCTTACAAATAATCGATCAATTTCGGTACACTCCAACTTCTGTGAACTTGGAGTAATCCCGATGTGAACGTTGTGCCTGATATATTAGAATGACAAATGAAAGTGAACAAAATTCAAAGTTAATTTGCATTCGCTTCTGTTTCATAGGGGGCTAATGTCAGCGAATAAAATGAGAAATGTGATCGTTTTTTTTATGATATTGGAAGGCAAACAAGCAGACGCATTTCCTGATGTTAAGAAATTCTCGCTGCCTAAAGACACCAAAGGTGGTAATTGTGCGTTGCCAACCTGAGGCCGGGATGTTAGGCCTCGAACAAAAGTAAGTTTACAGGCTACCTAAACCCTCCAAACCGGAACTTGTCATGACGTTATGGCCGCAGGAATATGTAAGGCAGTTGTACCAATTCGGGCGAGTCGCTGCGAAACTACCACCTAGTCAGATGTCACGGTGTTAGTGACGGTAAGCCTGTGTTCGCCTTTTACGAGCTGCCTGGCAGGAAGGTATATAGTCTATTATGCAAAGGAGCCCCGACCAACACAGGGGAAATTGTGAAAATCGTATTGTAAAAGTTCGTTTTTTATGGTGTAAACCACAGCGAACAAGCACACACACGGCTATTCTTCAGAATTATCACTGACATCAGACACTACAGATTTTATAGACGTACTACCTCCCAGCACAGTTACAGTGTCACAGTTTGTCGCTGTCGAAGTTTACCGGCTTCCATAACTTCGTTACCTACTTATGGCGGCAAGAATAGGTAAGGCGATTGATACCTGCCTAAGCAAAGTGCTTTTACTCATGTGAACCATTTAACCCAATCTGGATTCTTACGAGCTGCCAGATAAAAAGGCAGGTGATGTATTCTAACCAAGATTAGACCGGGGAAAAACGTTTTTTATTGAAGATTAAAGATTATCGTCAGGTAGATATCCTAGTATCCTTGCAGCTATTGTTTTTGCAGTCAAGCTAAAAATTGTATAACCTTCTTCAAACTGACTTTCTGCTGAAAGCAGGCTAGTTTTCAAACTTGCTTTTGAAGAAACGAAAGCAAATTATGATCCTTTGTTGGCTTTTGTTTGCCAAGTCCGTACTCTGCATTACGAACTACGATTCGTTATTTATTCTCTTTGCTACTCCATAACTTATATGTACGTTTACACTCAATAATGAAGTTAAGGGAAACCAGTTAATTACGCAAGAAACCAAAATATATCCCAGGCTCCGATTGACAATACACTGTTACTACTCTATTTAGAGGATGTCAACCGTTGACAATTTTTTACTGCAAAAAAGTTTCGAGTGTTTCTCTATATCTTCTATATTAAACAAGTTTTAAGTAGATACACCCTTAACCTGTGGCTGATGGAGTAAACTAAGTTAGTAGTTTCGGCTGCTGTTCCAATTCCTTTGGAACTTGTGGTCACATAGTTGTGATCTTGGCCGCTTAAGTTACCTCAACCCTTAATAACTCACATCAAAACACATTGTACGTTGATCGGAGTTTGGAAAATTCTTTTTTTATTTATGGACAGCAAGTAATGAAGTCAACATCTTTTTTTTTAAATAGGATACATTGGCCTATAAGACTCGGGTCGCTACGATCTCTAGCATGAATATTCGAAGTTAAATCATGATAATGAAGTCGAAAGTGGGTTTTTGACAAAAATCTACTGTTTCGAGTAAAACGCGCTCGGAACATTTCTTAAATAGTTGAACAATAAATCCAAAGAAATCGCTGAAATAAGACAGTTAATTGAATGTCCCATTATGTAATAAGGGTTCCACACGGTTCAAAACATTGGTTTGCATCCATTGAATCCCAATTTTGATTTGTTTCCAAGTTTTCACTAATGTCACCTTTGTGGAAGGCGTGGTTAGAGAGTGATTATAACCGTCTAATTGATGCTGAATTGATTTTATGTGTATTACATGCACTCTATAAACATACTCGTAAGTGTAAATGCGACAGTGGGGCGCTTTTAGCTTAGCTCATATACTTTTATCGAATTCGCGTTAGTTTGGGAGTACTAAGTTAACGTAACGCACTATTTGACTTGGAAATGGGCCTAAATTTTTAGCCAACTGTAACTTTTGTTACTCTTCATTTACACGGCAAAACACGTTAACAAATATCAAACGGATACTGGATATACTGGATACGTTCGTGGAGTGCTTATCTCTATAAGAAATCTTTCAAGTAAAAGCTTCTTCTTGTTTTAGAATTGATGATATTGACGGACATTTGTAAAAAATATACGTCGATCATAGACATCCAAGGTACGTTGCAAACCCAAAACTGGTGTGTCACTAACACACTAAGTCCCTCTTTCTAGAAAGTGGGACTTAGTGTTGTCTTCGGCTTGTCGTCGGTGCCCTAGTTGTGGCTCTGCCTCTTCGAGAATATAGGCGTGTAAAGCCTGAATGAATTTACCTTATAGCCTTACTAAGAAATTGGAACACAACAGTGAAAAGCAATGACGTTACGGCGATAAGAATCTTTAATACAATATTAAGAACCCTGACGAGTTATCTAAAAATTTTACAATAAATGTTGAACACAGCTTACTACATATTAAATTCAGCGCAATACTTTAATCCGGAAATTAAATATTCCAATCCCTTTCAAGCTGGTAGCAATTGCAGAAAGCTTTTAAATATTGCTAAGACTGAAAATTAAGGTATTCAGAACACGAGGAAGTTTTCAACTGCAATAAATAATATAGGTGTTGTAATATTCATCGCTGCAGACTGGCTGCCATGGCTGGAATAAAGATATCACTTCTTTAGCGACATTTAAACATTCCTTGTTTATTTTTTTTTAACTCGGAGTTGGTTTTAAGTCTAGGGCGATTGAACCCTATACTAAAAGTTATTATTTGTGTATTAGGGTGTAATTATAATTATGACAATATTAAAATTTTCTTTTTTTAAAGTTAAAGCAATTTATCTTAATTAATCTTGAGACAAATTTAAC
Organism: Calephelis virginiensis; assembly: GCA_002245475.1. Taxonomy (NCBI): domain Eukaryota; kingdom Metazoa; phylum Arthropoda; class Insecta; order Lepidoptera; family Riodinidae; genus Calephelis; species Calephelis virginiensis. The sequence goes on from NJDC01000440.1 coordinate 140,959, forward strand.
AAATTGGCGTCTGCACTCAGAGACGTCAATTGTCGTTTAGTCAGTTATTAAATCGACACTTGAATGCAAAATTGGGTTTTAATGATAGATATTATTACACCAAAAAGTAAATTTAAACATTGTTAGTCTACAAATGTATTTATATATGGGAACCGGGAACGAACTTCTACGACACATGCGACAGGTTTCTTCAATATAATTAGAAACACTGACTGAACACTTTTTTCGTTTTTCAATATCAAGCGGCACTTGTCAGGCAAAAGCATATCTAAGTTAATTGGTGTAGAGTGAAATATAGCATATGCGAAAGAATGCCATATGATTTACATTATTTAGTTTTGGAGGGATCAAGTTAAAAGATGGACGCATTTTTTTCATAATTATCGAATTTCGTGGAGGTACATATTGAGTAAAATTAAGCAATTTTGGTAGCATTTTGTGTCATTATATTTAGTAAAAAAAACACATGAAAAAATTAGAGTATCATAAAGTATCGTGCCGGCTAATCTACTTTGATGAGTTTAGGTAAGGATGCTTCCGCTTAAGCTAATACTGATTAGGATTTCTAGGTGGTAGAGATTCGCAGTGACTGACCCGGTTTTGTACCACCGCTTTACTTATTCCTGCCGCCATAACGTCATGACGTGTTCTGGTTTGGAGGGTAAGGCAGCCGGTAAACTTACTTTTGCTCGAGGCCTAACATCCCGGCCTCAGGTTGGCAACGCACCATTACTACCTTTGGTGTTTCTAGGCAGCGTGAATTTCCTACCATCAGGAAATCCGTCTGCTTGTTTACCTTCCAATATTATTTAAAAAAAATAGGGCGACTAACTGATTTTAAATAATTTAATCCCGATGTTGTGAAATGAGCTTTAGGACGTCAAATTAATGTAACTGACTAATGACAAATTCTCACGCCCATGCTAAAAACTAAAAGAAAAAAAAACCTACCATATTTTCTCGGTTTCGCTGCCGCGTACAAATGCGTCAATGTCCTGACGGCGTAAATAATGTGCCTTGACATCCTAACCCTTTCGATAACAAATTCGCAAATTTTCCTTCCTTTCATCCTGCGGAGATTGCTTATTTCCCGTGTTGTTCTTGAGTTATTTTGAACTGAGAACTTGATTACTCTCGAACAGAATCAATTGAAAAACATCCACATCAGCATTGTAGCGCGAGTATCGGTTGTTCATCACAAGAAAATGTTGGAACCTTGTGGAAAGTTCCTCAAATTGCTTAACTATCGACAACTACCCTTCTTAAAATATACTAAACTAGCTGTTGCCTGCGGCGTTGCCCGCGTGGTTAATGGTTTAACAGGATCAATTTTCTAAATAAAAACTATCCTATGTGTTAATCCAAGCTACACTCTATGTGTCAAATTTCATGGAAATCGTTTCAGCAGTTGTTGCGTGAAGAAGTAACAAACAAACGTACAAACTTTCACAAATTTTATAATATTATAGGATAGTGGGAAGTTAGCGTGACCTGGATAAGTTATGGGGAGGATTCATGTTTTGTTCTTGGAAACAGTAAGTAGATACGTCACTGTAGAGTCTATTTTTATTATTACATTATAGGTGGTATTAAAAAAATTAAAACGAGAGCACGAAACCGCAAAAAACTAATTTTAACCAAAAAACTTTCGTGCGTAATTACTTTAACTCGGAACTACAAAATAATTAGTCGTTGCCCTCATTTGTCAGAAATGGGGTTCTGCAAACATTTTGTTAGAAAATATAATTAGAGTCGAATAACTATACATAGGGTAATTGGTCGGAGCAGAACCTTATATGTCCCTAAATTTGATACACACTAAAAGTTTAATACGCATAATTAGCCCCCAAAATCGGGGATCGTGGATGTTAGTAAATAATTTAGAGCCGGATAACATTATCAAGGTTAACCGGTCATAATAAAACATTAGATAAATAAATAATAATAATAATAAATATCCCTGGACAAGTTACACAAATTGAATCTAACACCAAAGTAAGCAAATTATATGCTTGTGTTATGGGTATTAGTCAACGATTCTAATACATGGAAATACTGAAAGAGATACCAGAATATATAATAAATTTAATAAACACCCAGACCCGGAAATGCAGACATCTAAATGTTCATCACACAAATGCCTGCCCCCGTCGGGAATCGAACCCGAGCCTCGCGGATGATCGGTGTAATTAGGTGTGTACGCTAGCCACTCGACCAACGAGGCGGTTAATATATTCAAATATTCTCGTACACTCTAAGAAGTAATTCACAAAAATTAGTATCGCATAGTAGATTGTCCTGTAACGTACTAAGTAACTTTCTGTCCGCAACTTCGCAAACGTCGTAACTAAGTAGTCTTACACACGAACACTTTAATTACAGCGTAAATACCAAATTACAAATATTTCTTACAAAAATTTTATTTTATATATCAATATTATTAATTAAGGGATAAAATTTATAAAATCATACATACACAAAAATCTTCCTTACATACATACACATCTTTATGCCAAGTCCCTTACGGGTTAGGCAGACCGTATCCAGTGCCAAACCTCTGGATCCTGGTAGACCTGCCTAGCTGCCTGTGGAATTCATTAATTACCCTTTTTGCACAAACATGCTGGTTTCGTAGACTCTTAGCCATACCTTCAGATAACATCCAAGCGATTTGAAAGTGGAATGTCAACCTAGCTCTCCCTGGGTACCTAACATCCATTCATGTTCGCATTGTAACCTATCTGCTCTTCAATCTTTCATCTGTCATTCTTTTTACATGTCCAAACCAGCTTTCCTTAGTTAGTGTATTTTAACGTCATTATAACTGTATCTATGCCAAGTTTCAATGAAATTCGTTAAGTGGTGATAGATTTTAGTCGGTTATAATTGTTTATATTTTCGTAGCTGACGTTGTCCTCTTCTAAATATGAATATTGTTTTTGTTTTTCATAAAAAAACTTCTCTTGACAATAATTAAGACACCAAAGAAAGAATTAATTTGATCTATCTGTTCCCGAGCGAAGCGATGATTAAGGGAAATAGAGTCGAAGCTAAACACTGAGCAATATCTCCGAATTTAACATATGTTTTAAAGAGTAACGCAAAGAAATTGGTCCCGCAGGGTTCTTGTGCGGCTACGACACGTAATAAACGAGAGCCGGATAACTTTGCCGAGCAGCAAAACACCGTGTGTATTCGAATTTAATACACAGAAGTTGGCCCCACAGGGTCCTATATGAGAGACGGATAACTTTATCAAAATGAACCGGGCGGAACAAAACGTTGTGTATCTTTGAATTTAAAACTTGTGCATACTCTAAAGAAATGCGCCCCGCTGGGTATGGCACAATAGAGGGATTTAATAAATAAGAGCCGGATATCTTTATCCAGGTTCACCGACTGAATCAACACAATATTTCTGAAATTTTATTCTGCTGGAATTTGATTATTTACACTTGGAATGTTTTATTTACTAACATTTGTTTGCATTATAATGTACGTGCCACGTGGCAGCCTTAACTCTAGCATTTGCTTTGATTTGACATTAAATTTGCGCATCCGCTCACCTGCTGAACCATCATCATATTTATTATTACGTTGACTCTGATTTTGTCTAGGCATATATTTCTACTCTTGATTTGCAACCCGAAGGTTGCCGTTCGAAAACGGTCACGGTGTTGATCCACTACGTTTAACTTTTACTCCACAGGTCTTCTAAGCGGGTTATTGAATTTTCTGGAAGGCGGTTATAAACGCTTCAAGCCAAATTTAAGTTGTAGAGTAGTCGTTGGAGTGAGTTTTTCTATTCAATTTCTCAATACCCATTTAATTGGAGGTTATCAGTGCGGCTGTATTTTTATTTTTATTTTTGCATGTTTGTTTGTTACGCGATTATTCAGCCAATTGCGAACCGATTGTTATAGCCGGTCTTAAGTCCAAAGTGTTCAGATGTTAATTCTATCATCTTCAAAGATGATATCAATAATCACGGTGAAAATGTTTAAGTGTAACATATTATCACTAGTGGCATGTTAATAGAATTTATTTGGTACCATTTCAGAATCATGAGCTATCTTCCGCAAAGAGAATCACCAAATAGAAACTAGAAATAATGAAATAATTGGAGTCAGTTTTTAGCGGTTTTTAGTGATTATTAAACGTATACTCTAACTCCAACTATACCTACACAAATGTATGTTGTAGAACAAGTAAACCAGTTAATTAAAATTGTGGTGATATTACCTCAAAGTCATCTCCAGTGTGATATTCATATTAGATAAATCGCCCGCCCAACTTTTTCATAATGTGAAACTTTATGCCTCGACGTAAATCACGCGGGGATTTCGTGGCGGTTGAATGCTGTTTGTTATTAAAACTGGTTATAATTAATATGGCTCTCATGATGATAGAATGTAGTTTGAGGGTAGGTGTAGCAAATGCCTGGGAAACAGTTCTCATTCTTAAGCATCTTAAAGGGGTTCCAAGTGGATTGTCACAATCTTTTGTTTAGTTTTGGAGAGTCGACGTTTCTATTCAAATTATGAAAAATAGGTATTTTTAAAATAACATTATGTTAGAAACTTCTCTGTAGTGACATGACAATCTCTGCTGATAAAAATAACTGAATATTTTTTATCAGTTGAAAGTGGCACTACTCGAACTAGCTCGGTGTACATCTGCTAGATTAAATAAATGCCTATTTAGTTTTGTATTAATGGGGATAACAAGAAGTCGCTTCGGGAAAAACAAAATAACTTTCACATTTTAAATTAAGCAAAACACTATGTATAAGCAAATTTAATAATAATAATAGTAAGTATATTAGCGCATCGCTAACAAACTGCTTCACAGTTTGGTGAAAGTAATTTAGATGTAAGTTTTTCAGAAGAAAAAAAATAAAAAAAATACAATCTTATGCCCACACGAGGTCTAACTAAATTGTACCCAAAAGAACGCGGTAACCCTTGTACCGCAATCTTGAAATATGTTTAAGATCCCGTTAAATGCGTTTAGGGCTAGACTTGTCATTTTTGTCTTGCACCGTGTTAAGTATCATTTAACTATCGGTCAAAGTTAAACACTCCCGCGATCATGTTCAGAGATGCTAATTTCGTGTTCGATTTTTGTCCATTGCTTTTGTCAGTTGCCGCTTGTCAGCTATCTTGTAATTTTGTTTTACGATTAAAAGCATGAATTTTAAATAATTAATTTTTCGGATATTTTCTCTGGCGATGATGAAGAAATTGTAGATTTTATCAATAGACCAATTAGAGTAAGGCAAGTGACGGAAAGAAGTATTTCTGGTGATAAATTTGTATGACGATTTCTTCTCACAAAAAAATACAACTTTATATTTACTTGAATTCAACATGTATTATCACAATTGATACGAAATACCTACAGGTTTGTACAATTTCTTCAAGTTTGCCAAATGAGAATTAAATTACCATGAAATTTAACTTAGTGCAAGACAAAATTGACAAGTTTAGCCCTAAACGCATTTAACGGGATCTTAAACATATTTAAAGATTGTGGTAGTTTTTGGCGCCATCGAGAGAAAAGATGGTCGAAGTTTTTTCATAATTATTGAATTTCGTGTTAATATTGAGTGAAATTAGTAAATTTTGGTGGCATTTTGTACAATTTTGTTCAGTAAAAGTTCACAAATGAAATAATCATAAAGAAATTAGCGTATCGTATATTTTCTCGTTGCCGCCAAATCTCGTTACATGAGCTTGTGTAAAAAGGCCACCGCTTTACCCAAGAGCCTGACATGACTTATTGACGACTTACGACTGATGACCAATAAAAATTAATTGAAATTGATATAAAATTTGATGCAAATTTCTACTTGACTAATGGCTAAATACTAACGTGAAGGCCAAAACTTACGGCCCTAAATTTGTTTACGGTAAATTGATTTAAGGATGTAAACATATTTAACTAAATGAGTTTAAAAAATATTTAATCAATATTTGGTGCAAGTGGGCCTTAATCTCGTAACCATACAGCGTGGTTACGATACCTCATCTACACAAAAAAAATATTCGGACTTATGTCCTACCTTTAAAAAATAACCATCAAGTCCATTCGTTATTGTCCGAGTAATCGCGTACCAAATATACATAAAAAAGCAAAAAACCATACCGATGACCGGATAAAATCCTTTTTTGTAGTTGTTTAAATACTTAGCTTTTACTGACATGAAGTGTTATTTTAACGTAAATTCTGACATCAAGATAAAAACTTAGTGTCTTCGGCTAGTCGTGGGTGCCCTGGTTGTGCCTCTGCCTACCTTTTCGGGGATATGGGCGTGAAGATACTTTTTTTGCTAGATAAAAAAATAAGATTCTTAACAATTACGCTCGCAGCGCATTTCATTTTGTTGTGAGTTACCTCGTTAAAAATTTTATCTACATGTTCACTGTGAATAAAATTGAGTATAACATTCTCGCCATCATTTGTTCTTAAGATAACAATAATACCAAAAATGTATATTATAAATTTTAATATGTATGATTAAATATAAAAACCAGTCTGTTAAATTTTATTCTTTTCATTTCAACGAGTTTTTAATAAAAGAAACACTTGAAAAGCTGATTGAAATTTCTTTCATACTTCGTGGCTACGTTATACATCTGCGACTATTTTTGTTACTTACTTGTTAGACCGCGGTTGATCTGCGTTGTGTAATAATTATAATAGTTTTAGGACGATAACTAAATTTAATATCGTAACACAATAAGATGTTCTAACCCGGTATTGACAGTTTTGAAATAAAACAGAAGGTTTTTTTATTTTACATTATGTTTTGCTGATTTTAATGAAAGGTATGTCTTTTTGTAAAGATGACTTGATCTTTAGTCAACTTGAACTTTAGTCGGCGCTTATTGATTTATAACATAATAAATTTTAATTATTAGTGAATAACTCATAATTCAAATTTATTATGGTATACAAATTATTACAGATGAAAGATTGACAAAGCAGATATACAATGCGAATGTGGATGGATGTAGGTACCCGGGGAGACCAAGGCTGACGTTTAACGATCAGATCAATCGGATATTATCCGATGGTGGTGTCAAAAGTCTCCGAAACCGGCGTGTTTGTATGAAAAGGGTTATGAATGTGAGGGAAGCAAGACAGGTTTGTCAGGATCGTGAGGTCTGGCACTCGATACTCTCTGCCTACTGCGTAAGGGACTTGGCGTGAAGATATGTATGTATGTATGTACAAATTATTAAAATACAATGTGCAAAGATTATTATGGTTCTATTGTTAATTATCTTTTTGATATGAACGCCAATCTCATTTATCATGACCAACTACTTTGTTTCCAAGCATTATGAATATATGTAGTGTGTGCGCTATCTGTGATCTTTCATGGTTATCAATATTGTTTTATTTATTGATTTAATGCACAATATAAGCATTATTATTGAATAATAATAGCTTTCCGCACTTCTGCACATTAACTATAATTGTGCAAAATTTCATATCTGGTTAACCGCCTGCTTCGTTTGTCTCCT
>NJDC01000440.1:174367-189471 GCA_002245475.1 Calephelis virginiensis
GTTATTCACATGTTTTCCAGAGATACTAATTTATTTCTTTACAATCTAGATATATTTGACATCAAGTGAAATGCTTTTATTTTTGGCAACTGCTAAGCCACTCAAAAGCATTAGAAAAAAAGACTGTATTTTTAGCTTGCCGACAAATTATTGTTTATAACTATTCAACCTGGCGAACTTCGTATCGTTTGACATTAACAGCTACTAATAGTTTGTAATGTAAAGCATTGTTTTTACCATTTTCTCTGCAGTTTTATTTTTTCTTTATAAGAACCTTCTCGTGCCGCCAACTAACACAAAAAAAAAGAATTAGCAAAATTGATCCTTCGCAAAACCACGCGAAATTGCGATTCATTTTTATATGTAAAGATAATTATTATAAAATTAATATTTTTTATGAAATTTGTTATTATGCGATATGAGTTTCGAGGAGAAACGGCACGTAATAGAAAAGAAAGGAAGCGGAAGTGATGAATTGTGGGGCCTTCGGTGCCTCTGTCAATTCACGCAATGCGTAGGCTGTAGCAAATTAAGATGGCAAGTATTTAGGAAGTCATTGTTGGAAGACAAATACGTAAACATATCTCCTGCATGTAGATACTTCACAATAAATTGGTCTTTTTTGTACCTCTAGTTTTATTGTGGGACTTAGTGTCTTCGGCTAGTCGTGGGTGCCTTGGTTGTACCTCTGCCTACTTCTTCGGGGATATGGGCGTGAAGATACTTTTTAGTTTCATCATTTAAATTGTGGACGAAACCGCGGGTAACAACTAGCACGAAATTAGTTTCAGACTGAACGATATGTTCAGTATACATTCGTGGATTTTCAAATCTAATTTCATCAAAATCAATTCAGCAGTTTGGGCGTCATAGCGGATGAGATTTTCGCTTTCGTAACATTTGTAATCACAGGTAGGTAATAGGTATTAAAAACACATTATTTATACGTTAAAAGAAAGAGACAAAAACATGTTACACAAAAAACGTTACAAAAGTAATTCTGGGTCGTTGCGGTCATTCGTCACGCACCTAAAGCCTTCGTTAAAGGCCTTCAAATAAGTTCCAAAAACTTTCGAACTCTTAGACTTGCGATATAATTGTTAAACTTATGCTGAAGTGTATTTTATAGAGCAGACTTTCTTATGAACATAAAGTTGGGCAATGCTTGTTTTTTTGTTAATCAAAGTTTCACATGAACAAAAAGTTGGGCAACTCTTGAGTGACGACCCTTATGACAAGGGCAAAGAGGGCACAAAGATGTACGAGCGTTTTGTTTCACTCTGTTTATATCCTTTATCAAAGTCTTACTTTCACAAAGAAATGTCACATCACTCACATAACCACTTTTAGTATATTATTGTCTTGAAAGTTATTGTTTTAATTTATTTAAGGCGAATTCTACGAAATATTATAACCCTTCTATTTCACCTTATTGGCTTTTTAGCAAAACTCCATACTAGCTCCAGTGTAATTAAAAGCAAAGAGTTTAGAGATATGTAGTTTTATTTGAGTTTTAACAAAACGGTGTAAGTCTAATAAAATGAATCATTAAGCTACTCGCATAACATAAAAACCGTACATATATGTATAATTGAACTGATCTTTTAATTTATTAAAAATGGTTTTAAAATTTTATTCATAATTGTAAATAATTACGAGCATCATACTTGTAAGGTGGTGTTGTAAGTCCAATGGACTAGGACTCTACCACCTTGTAGTGGCAGTAGTAGCTGTTTGGATAGAATTTCAAACGATAATAGAAATCTCCATATCTAAAAACAGTATTACTATTGTTCAGCCTTCTTTGAAAATTGTGGAATATCGATTAAAGCTTACCTCCGCCAGAATTCCAGACGAAGTGCCTCCTGTTTTAAATATTCTCCTTGAATGTTTAAAGGCTTCTGGTAAATTGTTCGCTTTGAGCAATTCGGTTTTTAAAAGTCCAACGTGGTTCCGCATTTTTGTTTCAATTACTTTTTGTGTTCTGGTGAGGTTAATTTTCTTTAAGTATTTGGTTTTTATAAACGCTAAAGTTAGATTTCCGTATTGCGGAATCGGAATATAGTTACAGAAATTAATTTGATATCGCACTGGATATCGAAATGTTTTGTTTTCGCCAATCTCGAATTTGTATCAATGATATAATGCCACCACAGTTCAGTTACTAGGCAACCACTGCTATTTTTCAAAAGTTAATAATAATAATATATTCTTAACAAGACTCCAGTATGTCTCTATATGATATGTTATTTAAATTGGCCGTAAATCACCCGGAATGCAATACCGAGATGATTAAAACCTCATTCATCACAACCGTTGTAGTAGTTTAGACGCTACGATGAAAACGCGAAAATACATTGTTTCGCCGTTTCTTCTCCTGTCTGGCTAGGTTTGGAAACAGTGGTAGTGTATGGTAGATAGGGCAAAACTCGATCGTTAAAATTTTTGCTTTAATTAATTAGTGCTAACCTAGTAGTAAATATATTTAAACGAATTTATATGTTAAAATATATAAATTACAAAAAATTACAATATATTTAATTAAGTTAATAATATTTGCGCACCACAATGTAGTAGAATTTCATTACAATGTAAATACGTATGCAGATTAAAACTGCTAAAATCGCAAAACGTTGTCCGAGTTTTTCCGTATTAGGGTTATAAATAAATGTCAAGTGATTTATTGATAAAGCTCATGTACACCACGGAGACCTATTCAATGTAATACCCGGATTACACATATCCGACAATACAGGAATGTCCTCGCTCGTCCGGTTTTCGAGATTATTGCTCGGCTAGTCTGCTGTCCGCGTGGGATTATCTCCTATGGTACATCTTTTGTTTCAAAGTAACAAGTGTTAGTAGGGAAGTATCACAGCTAGTTTAGATAAATTTGTAACGTCATCCCAACCCAAATTAGAAATTCTCAGATTTCGGTGGTATTAGATATATCTTAAAAGTCAACATTACTTAGCCAGAGTAGACTTGTTAATAGTAACAAAACTAGTTCAGATTTTTCCTAAAAGGGAGTTTAATATAAACTTTTCTAAAGCCAATTGGCAACTGATTCTTCTAATGAAAATGTTGTCTTGTCGAGATAGCTTTGTTTTTGTTTCAAATTTGAGATAAGAGAAAATAAGAACGCTTGCTCTCCTTATGTTGTGTAACAGTTGTCGCAAATACACAAAATTGATATCATTAGTTGATAACCTAAGTGTACAGTGGAAATTACCGGAACACTGCAGTGCATGACACATATTATGGCGGCAGGAATGTATAAATTGTGGCACTCAAGCATTAGTGGTTTTATTGGTAATTATTAACCTAGTTAAACTATGTTTATACGAGCAGCCAGGCATGAAGACTTAAACTAGTCTTCATGCCTGGCTGCTCGTACTGGCTGCACAAGGTAGCCCGACTAACATGGGGATAAGACCGCATACCTGTAAATTAACAGCTGATGTATTTATATTTACGTATTTATAAGTTTCGTTACAGCATACAGTTCATCATTCACCTTATATCAAAAACTATATTAAACTGTATAAGTAACTTTCGATACTTACTATACAAGTGCAGAGGTATTGTCAGCGCTAATGAAATAGCAAGCGTATATTTAGCCGAGCAGGAGCTGACGGGGCGAAATGTACGATGTCAATTTGTCGGCTTCTCTAAGTGGAAAATGCAATCTGAGCGAAATTTGTACAGCCATGTGTGCGAACGTAAGATTAATTTAGTCTAGAAACTATTTAAATGTCGAAGAATATTGTCGTTGACTAGCAATAAATGGGAGTTTGAAAAAACTCAAATAAATTGGAGTTTGAAAATACTTAAATTATTAAAAAAGGGTTATTAAAAAGGGTATTAGGGTTATTAAAAAAGGTCTGCCTTACCTTTAAGTATTAATCCGGGCCAGTCATTTGTGGTCATTCTGCTATTCACAAACTAAACCCATTTTAGATGCACCCTATCTTTTTCAGATACATACACAAAAACAAAAGAGATGGAATATTTTAGACATGTCAGATTAGTTTGGATTAGTTAAAAATGTCGTGTACAAACTAATCTGGCAACACTAAAAGTGTTTTGTTTCTTCCTATTTCCTTCGTTGAAAGAAGATAGCTATAACTTAAAATTAGTTTAGTTAGTTTGCAACAAAATTACTACCATTGTAGGACTTAAGAACTTCGTCTTACTGACCACACATCTAAGGGCCAGGCCACAAAAACGCGTTGCGACGTCGCATCGCAAAAACGACGTCGCACAGTACCTAATGCGATGCGATGTCGCAACGCAATAATTTCACCGGATACGACATCGGATAGACGGACATGGACCGCACTGCGCGTGTTCTACTTTTGCTTGCGTTAAGATATTATATTAAGAAAAAGAAACAGAAAAGAAAATACTGGGTGCACTAATTACTGACAATTATGAATACAGATGAAAAATTGTATTGAGTCGAGATGGCGCACAAACGTTTGAAGAAATGGTTGTTGACGGTTCTTTGCAAATTTTACACAAACACTAAACGAAAGTGGAACAGAGGAGCTAACATAATCAGTATTTACCGAGTTTTGCTTTTTCAACACTATTTAACTCTTAAAAATTTTAAATATAAACTTTATACACACTTCCCCTATACTTATGTTTTTAAAATTTTGTCTTCGAATTGTGATATATAAAGCATGGACACCGACTAAACGGCAGCGCGTTGTCATATCGCAGATTTGTACGTTGCGGCATGGCAGCACTTCGGAAATTTCCGCGATGGGTTGTGCGGCGTCGTAAATTTTGCGATGCGACGCCGCACCGCAGTGTTGTGGCCTGGTCCTAAGTCTTCAGATAACACCACTATTTGGCAATATCATCACATTCCTACGCTTGAAAATACGATACCAAGAAGGCTTGTTTTTCTATTGATCCTTAATAAATACTTTAAAATAAATAAAAATACTGAATCACTCAAATACATTATGATTTATAATAAATCTACAAGTTTTAACGAAAAAATAAACTTCGTCCCAAACAAGATTTGAGAACTTTACTCAGCCTTTCCTCTTCAGCTGACGAATGCTCCAACTATTAGAGCTACTGAGGATTCAAATCCTGTGGCGAAATGTTTAATTCTCTTTTTACCGTTTACGCGGGTAGTAAAAAAAATACCTTTCTTTTTCTTTCTTTTTGAAATTTGTAGGAATTTAACCCAAGCACAGGGCAAGTGCTAAAATAAAAATACCTTGAGAGAAAATAAAGTTATGGCCATTATAGAAGTGAATTTCATCTGTAACAATAAACTGATTTAGTAGGTACTTAGAACTATGGGACGTAACTACCCGCGTGAACGGTAAATAAAAGAAAAAAATTTCGCCACAGTATTTTAATCCTCAGTAGCTCAAATGGTTAGAGCATTTGTCGGATTTTAACGAAAGGCTACAGGCTCAAATCCTATTAGGGCGAATGTTTTCTTTCTTTAAAATTTGTAGAAATTTAACCCTAGCACAGGGCAAGTGCTAAAATAAAAAAATTAGATTATTTTTATTTTTTATGTGTGTAAGAGAAATTAGATAATTGCAGTTTCTCTGCATCTAAATTATACTTACCACGTAGAGCTTGGTCAGCAACTTACAACATAAACGTTGATTATGTAGCACGAGAAGCTACGGCTACGTGTATTAATGCTACGAGCGTAGAGTTTATTTGAAATACTCGTGTGGTCTTAGCAAAAAGCGTCCGTAACTTTTCGGTATTGATGGTCTGAGAGAATTTAAACGAACAATGCTTTTCCAAAAGTCGTGTACTTGTTCGATGTAAATAACCTTTTTTTTATTAAAAAAAGGGAAAACTTTAGATTTTGTATTATGTAGACGAGACACAAGTGCCTTTTGTGTGATCTATGTAAAATGAACGATTTTTCAATTGGATTAAAATTGCAACAGTAGAGAAAATATGTGTTTGCTAAAACCGACTTTACCATGTTATGTCGCCTCTGTGGTCTAGCGGTCCGGGTGTTGGACTTGACTGCATGAGGTCCTGGGTTCGAATCCCAGGTCGGCCAACATAGAGAAAATTGGATTTTTCCAATTTTCTAAGTAAAAAAAATGTTGGTCGGGATTGGAAATGTGCCCGGTTGGCGATAGGCTTGCCACCTATCACATTGTGGGACTTAGTGTCTTCGGCTAGTCGTGGGTGCTTTGGTTGTACCTCTGCCTACACCTTCGGGGATATGGGCGTGAAGATACTTTACTTTACTTTACTTTTACCATGTTATGTTATGCAGCGCTGATCATACATCCAAGACAGTTTTTTTTACTATTTAACAAAACCTGTCATAAACCGGGTCCCCGGAATAGAATAGACTATCTGCTTCTCTGTCATGCAGCTCGTAAGAGGCAAGCACTAAACTATAGGTCATTACCAACAAGACTACTGGTGGTAAATTGATGTGCAGCAATTTGCCATCAACCTCCTTACCTATTCCTGTCGCCATAAAGACTGTCATGTCTCGGTTTGGAGGGAAGGGTAGCCGGAAGACTTGCACAAGAGGCTTTCTATCACAGCCTCAGGACAGCGACGCATCTGTAACATCTACGGTGTCTGCAGGCCCACGGTTGTCTTTTACCAGGAGAGCCGTATGCTTTTTCCCTGACCTCTAACATTAAAAAAATCTACGTCGTCTAACGGCCAATTTACAAAACCTATGTACAGATTCAGATAGGTCTACTAGAGACATTTTAAAGAAAGAAAAAATTTCGCCCCAGACAGGATTTGAACCTGTAACCTTTCGTCTCAAGCCGACGAACTCAGGTGGGTATTCAGAATTGTGTATCTATAGGACATAACTACCCGCGTTAACGGGTTAGAAAGGAATAAAAAATTTCGCCACGGGACTTGAATCCTCAGTAGCTCAATTGGTTAGAGCATTCGTCGGCTTGAGACGAAAGGTTACAGGTTCAAATCCTGTCTGGGGCGAAAGAATTTTTTTCTTTCTTTAAAAGTTATAGAAAATTTATCCCAAGCACAGGGTTAGTGCTAAAATAAAAATACGTTGCGAGAAACGAATGTTATGGCCATTCTAAAATGTGAATTGCATCTGTAATGATGAACTCATTTGGTGGGTACATAATTGTGTATCTATAGGACATAACTACCCGCGTTAACGGGTTAGAAAGGAATTAAAAATTTCGCCACGGGACTTGAATCCTCAGTAGCTCTATTGGTTAGTGCATTCGTCGGCTTGAGACGAAAGGTTACAGGTTCAAATCCTGTCTGGGGTGAAAGAATTTTTTTCTTTCTTTAAAATTTATCCCAAGCACAGGGCAAGTGCTAAAATAAAAATACGTTACTAGAGACATGTTGTTTTTTTATTAACTTTTAAAAATATTATTGAATGACTGTTTAGTAATCTGAAGCAGTTAAACAATGAAATACACGTTATTGAAGATAACTGAAATTAGTCCGATTAGTTCGTGATCTAATTCAATTGGAAAGCGTCTGAAGACAAAAAATAAGTGAAAGTCGATTTATTCACTAAATAACTAAGGTGATGCGTAATATTCTTAGCATTATGTAAAACACGAAGTCGAATTGAGGGTCTTATTTTCTTGCAATTCGGTTATTAACATAAAAAGAAGGTTCAAGATCTAAGCCTCGGTTGACAACACATCCACATCCTTGGTGTCTGTAGGAGACGTATATTTTTTACATCAGGAAATTCGTGTTTCTTGCTAAGAAATCTCAATCGATTGAGAAATATTCTTTCGAAGGTTAGTAGATATTTGTAATTACATTAATGTTTCCTAAATCTAAGGTTTTCTGGTTGAGGTCGCAACATTGCGTAAGGTCGGCTTTGTGTACGTTAAATATGTGAAAGATTTAGGGTATTTTCGTGTCGGGTTTCATAATACAGATTGGTTATAGTCCTGGTTGCCAGGAAGTTTGTTTTGCCGTTTCTTCTCTTGTTTGGATAGGTTTGGAAACGTTGGTAGTCTGCGGTAGATAGCGTTAAATTTATTTTCATTCTTACAATTGTTTGTATTAATAATAATGAATCATGTAATGAATAGAAAAACAGGCTTTGTAAATAGTAGTTAAATAATTAAAATAATTAATTTTATAAATACATTTTTAAAATCTTGCACACCACAAGTTGGTAGAGTATGTAGGAATGCCTAAATAATTTTGTAACATTTTTTGGACACTCATATACAGCAAATAAATGTTTTCATTTTTCTTTTCTGGTTCACAATAAAGCGTTTTCATGTATTAATAATATTCATTATAGCCACATAAAATCCACATATTCAGAAAAATAAAAATTTGTTAAAATGGTAATTCATTTTATAGTCAATAAATATTCTTGCTAGGCATGTAGATCCCGTCGTGTCTTTCAAGTGTCAGCGCCACCGTGGCTGTGAAATATCGATAGAATATCATATTTGACAGTTGCTCAAAGTAACAGGAAATTCGAGATCCTTGATTTGAATTTGTTTTGTAAATAATATTTTGTGCTGAAGACATCCGCTTTGTTTCTCGAAAATATTTGAAATCTACTTGTATAATGTCTTCGATATCACAATATGTTCCGCAGCCTCGGTTATTTTTTTGAAAATATGATAATGTCAAAAATTTTAAAACTTATGAAGTCATACTGATTGCTACCACGTTACAGTTTCTTAAATAAGTCATTAATATTAAGCCTCATATAGAATACCATATTCTCAGGAGAATTGTATAATTTAGTGGATAATCTTAAAATTAAAAAAAATCAAGCCAAGAATCATCTTGATTACGTTACGATTGCGTTTTCGTTATTACAGTTTTTAAAAAAATATATCCTCATCAAAAACGCTCAAATCGTTCAACAGTTACTGCTACAGACATGCGTACATACGGTTACCGTCAAGGGTTAATAAAACCA
The DNA here is from genome assembly GCA_002245475.1 of Calephelis virginiensis. NCBI lineage: Eukaryota > Metazoa > Arthropoda > Insecta > Lepidoptera > Riodinidae > Calephelis > Calephelis virginiensis. The sequence continues at coordinate 183,288 of NJDC01000440.1, forward strand.
CTCATTTATACAATGCATTACAATTGTTTTGGGAGCTATAATGCCACAGACAAACACCCATACACACGCTAACAAAGCAAACTTACACCTAACCTTATAACGTGCTTTAGAAGAACTGAAAATATTACGAAATATTTATAATACTGTTACTTTTGAAACTGTGGTTCATCAGCAATCTCACATTAAATTCAGGTCCTTGTCATCAAGTCATCGTCATCAGAAAATATGACTAGATCTAGTTAAGGTGAATCAAATGAGTCCGACTCGTTTACTCGTTTTACCAGTAGGCATTCCAGAGTTACTGGTAAAACCATCTCCTATCTTCGAGCTCCATCATCAGACCAGCTCCGTTGTACCAGCACTCGTTAATGTTAGTTCTGTTAGGTCTCATATATGCCTAAAAGTTGAAATAAATATACCTAGTGCGTCTATCCATCCATTCCGATGTTTATGAAAAATCTCCATAAACTGTTGCTAAGAATCATTTTGATCACGAAAGCTTTCTCCGCTGAAGAGCTATGATGCCGTTGGTCGAAATTTGTGAGAGGGAAGCAGGTGAAATAAATTATTTGTAAGATGGTATGTTTTTTGAGACATGACAGCTGTCTGTACCTACAGTGTAGATATTAAAAAAAGTTAAAACTACATTCAAGATAATTGTTATAGTTGAAAGATACTCCTATGCTAAAGCTATGTTCATTCAAAATATGTCATCTGAGATCTATGATTTAAGTCGACCTGTATGTAGGTTACTTGATTTATAAGATGTTTTTTTATGAAAATGTGGTAGTAATTTAGGCTTATAAACTTTGGGATTACGGCAAGGAGCGACTCTTGGGTCCCTGTATTTACATTAGACAAACCGGTAGGTTCACCATTCTGAATGTTTTTTCAGGACACTTGTGAAAATCACTTCCACGATATTTCAGAAAAAAATATTCGAGATAGTTGATTGGAGACGCATCTGTTTTGTTTGTTCGCTACGTTGTTATGGAAAAAATATTGGATAAATTTTGATTGGAATTTCAGTATTTGTCAATGGAATTGATATTTTTATTAAGCGTTATATGTACTTATTTTTATTTGAGCACTTGCCCTGTGCTTGGGATACATTTCTATAAATTTTAAAGAAAGAAATAATTTCGCCCCAGACAGGATTTGAACATGTAACCTTTCGTCTCAAGTCGACGAATGCTCTAACCAATTGAGCTACTGAGGATTCAAGTCCCGTGGCGAAATTTTTAAATCCTTTCTAACCCGTTAACGCGTTAAAATTTATAGAAAGTTATATATACTGTTGACAATACTGTTGGTTTTGAAATCGGAGAAGAAATCAAGTCAAACAAAGTTTAAAAACGGGCATGTTTTAAGTAAACGGAAAAAGTAATGTGTTATTCAGCACGACTAAAGAGTCCAATTCGTGAACGCAACGCAACCTTCCTTTTAGTAATCGAACTTGGGGTAATTAAGTATCTTCACACCCGTACTCCTACAGAGGAAAACAACCAGCGCTCTATTCAGTATCTTTTTAGTGATGATTACAGGGTAAAGTGTACATCTAATAGCTGTCAAATGACTTGTTTTATAGTTGTTATCTCCTGTGACCTACACAAATACAATGGAGATAGCAAATACGAAAAACGTCATTTGACAGCTATTTGATGTACACTTTACCCGGTGATCATCAGTAAAAAGATACTGAATAGACCCGCAGGGCGCCTTCGATCAGCCGAAACCAGGTAGTTCATCTACTCATACTACTACTACTTAGTCGAACTTGAATACCATTTCGTATATTATACTGAAATTCATCAAGTGTGACGTCAACTTTGTTTTATAGAAAAATAAGTCGGGCGTGTGGGGTACCTGATGGAAAATAGTCACCATTGCTAATAGTTATCCGCAATATAAACAATTTTGTTGTTGCCAATATTGCATTGGCATTTTAATTTTTTTTAAAAAGATAGCCGGCTCCTAATACTTTTACTGAATAAAACCTGCTCGTTGAAAATATAACAAATTTTGTTATTGTTTACAAATGTTAAAAATAAATTGTTAATTAGCTGAGTTACATTGACCTTAAAGAAAGGTCGAATACAAAATACGAATGCTAATACCTGTATGTAATTAGGATAAGAGGAAGTAGATAATTTTGTGGATGTTTTACATATTTTAACAATAATCAAAATAGTAGTAAAGAGCGATGATGCTCGTAACACAAAATGAGCATATATTTATTAAAAAGTAATAAAAGTTCCAAATTTATCAAAATTATCAAAGTAAAATCAATAATAAACATAGACTAGATTGCCATTTTTACTTTTTTTTTTTTAAATACAGCTTATGTAACTGGAACATCTAAAATTCTAAAAAGAATACGTTCCTTTTAGGATAACTCAAGTATCTTCACGCCCCAATCCCCGGAGAGGTAGGCAGAGGCACAACCAGGGCACCCACGACTAGCCGAATACATTAAGTCCCACAATGTGATAGGTGACAAGCCTATCGCCAACCGGGCACATATCCAATCCCGAGCAACATTTTTTTTTATTAGAAAATTGGAAAAACCCCGTTTTCTTTTTGTTGCCCGACCCGGGATTCGAACCCGAGACCTCATAAAGTCAAGTCCGATACCTGGACCGTTTGACCACAGAGGCGATAACTATATTTAAAAATAATCAAGTCTTTGTTCTTAGGAATTGAACTTTTTTTTTAATTACTAATTTGTTACTAAACTCGAGGTTTTTACAGCTTTACCGGACTTGAACAGGAATTGTACTGTGATTTTAAAACTCGTGGTGAGTCCAGTCACCGTCCCGTAACTTCATCAATATTTCATCGGGAAGCCAATAACCTGCTCCAAGATGGCTCTGCATTCTCCCACTCTGAAACTTTCAAAGCTTAATGACTAGGTTACTTCTACAGTTTACAACGTTCATACTCCATGTTTGCGAAGTATTTTCGCACTTTACTCCACTTTCAAATTTTCTAAAAACCAATACAGGTCATTACAACAACATTAGTTTTTTTTTTATTGTATAGATGTTGTACCCACTTTCAACAACTTGATAACTTTGAAATCTTATACAAGACACAGGCATTAAGGTTGCTACTTTTTTTATGATAATAGAAGGCAAACAAGCAGACAGATTTCCTGATGGTAAGAAATTCATGCCGCCTAGAGACACCAAAGGTGGTAATGGTGCGTTGCCAACCTGAGGCCGGGATGTCAGGCCCCCACCAAAAGTAAGTTTATCGGCTACCTTACCCTCCAAACCGGAACACGTCAACGGCAAGTATTGGACGTTATGGTGGCAAGAGTGGGTAAGGCGGTGGTACCAATCCGGGCAAGTCGCTGCGAAACTCTACCTATTAGTATGTCACGGTGTTAGTGACGGTAAGCCCATGCTCGACTTTCCGAACTGCCTGGCAGGAGGCAGATGGTCTATTCTGCAAAGGAGCCCGGACCAACACGGGAAGTTTTCCAGTTTGTAATATTTATACTCTCCTTATTATGGTAGAAGAAACCCTCACTCTTAAAAATCTTAATACACCATTTATATTAAAAATACAAATGTCGTATTGCCTAATTCTGGGATTGTCGAATTACTTACCATCGTCTAGTTCCAGCTTGTAGGCGAAGGTCATAAGCTCACATAACCAAGGGAAGTAACATCACAGCCTCAGGTAGGAAACACACCATTACCACCTTTGGTGCTTACAGTCGACGATTCTTATCCTCGGGAAAATCGTCTGTTTCTTTGCCTTATATTACAGTTAATATTTATTTATTTATGTATTTTTACACGCTACACGTTTATGAACACTGTACAGTGGAAGACTTAATGCCAGACTACATTCATTAGTCAGTCAGTCAGTAGGCAGAGTCGAGATAATTTTAGGGGTTCGAAAATATATTGGTAGAAGAAAGTTTTAGAGTTAAATATAAAATTAATCTGTGTATATGTATATTCTGTTTCGCAGACAAATCATTTGATTTGATCTTGTCTGCCACAGATTCTAATCATTGTAGATTAGAATTACTTCAGGCTAATTGATCCAAGCCACACGGTTCTAATTAATCCAGGATAATAAACTCTTCTCCTACATACCGATTATGTATAGAGAGGAGACAACGCCATGTTGCATAATAAATGTATTAATGCCAAACAACGAATCACTTGCGTTCGCGTAAGAAACAGAGTGCCTGTGTGAGTTTTTGACAGGAGGAGGTCGCATTGGCCGTTTTGGTGTCACCGCATTATCTATTCTAAAGTAGTAGCAGTAAAGGACAGGGATTCAACTATAAAAAAAACTGAACATATTTGCACATACAATAGATTGTCAATTATTTTTTGACCCTCGTATTCTGCTATATACCTATACGAAGCCTGCAAATTTTAAAACTGGTAGAAGATATAACTTTCAACTAATTTTTAAGAATACCGTATAAAAATTAAAGTAATTTTTAATTTACATGGAAATCACACCGTTAAAATAAAAAAAAACAAAGATTAAAATAATCCAAATATCAAATGAAATGGGAGTCAAATGTCCAAAACTACAACAGCCAAAGTGTACGTCGTTGTTATCCCAATATGTGGTGTATCTGTCCAACAGTTGTCTTTTGACTCTTACCATCAAGATAGCCGTGTGTTTGTCCGCGTTCTTATTCAATAATAAAGGTTCAGTGCTTTTTGCAGCAACTCCTTTTTTCGGCCTAGATGGTTAGATAGTTGGTGAATTTACTTGAAAGGTTTTTTTTAATATTATGTCAGCCACTATTTGATTATTAATTGAGGTGTCTACAGACGACGTGTACTTCTTGCCATCACCAATATCTGCTGGTTTTCCATTTTTAATTCCATTTTCAAGATTAGGTATATTACCTACTCTCCTATTTCTACTACCATAGCGTCGTTACTCACCACTGTCTTGTTCCAGTCTGGGACGGAAGGATAAAAAAGTAGTAGGACAGCAACAGACAAAAGTAATAAACGGGTTTGCTGCAAGTTAGGATTATTTTGAATTTTAACTTAAAATGATCAAACAACAAAAATGTTTTTGATGTATATGAATCATTTTAGGGTGATCTGCTGCTACTTATGATTATTATAAATATTTAATTTTAAACTTGGGTATTTTCATTTTTTCCTTAGTTTCATTTTAAGTGTGTCTACTCCTGGCTTAACGACGGCAGCGGCCGGCAGTCAGAAGTAGATTGACAGTTTGTGTCCATTACTGTGTACCGTTAATCGAATAATTAACTTCGTTAATCGATATTACGTTACTAAATAAATTAACTTTGTGAAACGGTCAAGAAATACTGTTAGGAAGATTTAAACCAAGTTAATTGTTTAACTCAGACGGGTAACACGTATTAAAAATCGTATTTTTCAGTTTGTTGCGTTAATGGTCTTCATATACATTTTTTTTTGGCTTCTGGAAGATAACGGGTTAAAAAATAGACATATAACGACACTATCATTTTCCGGTTCGGAATAGGCAATAGGCGTAACCACAGAATAATTAGTACTATCGTAGCGTAACATCCCCGCCACAGGACAGCGACGTTAGCTTAAATTTATTACATACTAGCTGCCTGTTCCGGCTTCGCTCGGATAGTTTTTTTTTGTTTAAATTGAGATGTAAGCTATCCTATCTTTTAAGTTGGATCAAACTGCACACGGTATTCAAATTTGATTAAAATCGGTTAAGTAGTATCCAACTTGAAAGATATCCTATCTTTACATTTAAGATAGCTCACATCTCAATTTATAATCAAAAATTTGTCATCCGAGCGACGCCGGAATAGGCAGCTAGTCTTATCTTAATATATATAAATTATGTGTCATGTTGTTTGTCCGCGATGGACTTCTAAACTACTTAACCGATTTCAATCAAATTTGCACACCGTGTGCAGTTTGATCCAACTCAAAAGATAGGATAGCTTACATCTCAATTTTATGATTAAAAAAATTACCATCCGAGCGAAGTCGGAACAGGCAGCTAGTCTTAATATATAAAAATTTCGTATCACGTTGTTTGTCCGCGATGGACTCCTAAACTACTTAACCGATTGATCTAACTTGAACAGTTTGATCTAGCTTACATCTCAATTTAAACAAAAAAAAACTATCCGAGCGAAGCCGGAACAGGCAGCTAGTATATAATAAACTTAAGC
>NJDC01000440.1:193497-209413 GCA_002245475.1 Calephelis virginiensis
GTGTCGCTTTGGTACAGCAAATTAGTTTAAGATCTGCCTCTGCATGCCTTGTCATTTTATTTAGGTCAGCTTGGGTATTTCTGTTTTCATATTGTTGTTATGCCCGGGAGTAGCCGTTGTTTATGGAAACGTAAAACGTAAAGAAGTCGACAGATTCCATAATAAAGAATACATGCCGTCTTTAGTTGCCACCCTGAGATTGGAATGTGGAGCCGTCCGTCGTAGAGAAACATATTTTGGAGGTCCAAATATGTTATTGTTTGTTTACCTATCCGGCATAACTTTACCACCTTATTAGTCACGTAACATCGCTGTAAATAAACTTAGGCTACGCTCGCTCGCTTTTTGCTGTTTCTCCTTACTTCTTGCTTCCTGCTGGTAATGAGAATACAATCACTACCATTACCAATAGTCTGGGACTAATACGAGGAATATACGAGTATTATGTGGATTTCATATGCACCAATGAATTTATTTAATATCTGTTGGCATTTCATAGAAGTTTGTAGCCATATGAAGCTACTGGCTGTACGTTCGATGATAAAGGGATTTAAAATTTTACTATGACGAAAAGGTTTAAGGCGACGATAGTGGCTTTCTTTAATGTGAAAATAAAATAAAGTATTTTTCCTTAATTCAGATTACCGAAATAAAAATAAAGTTTTCGAAATTATGGAGAGATTTATGCTCAACAATGAAATGCTGTAATTATGTAATGATGAAGATAATACACAGAGCTAGCCACAATTTACTCGGTATCAACACGGTTAAAACATTTTTAAGTTAAATAAATTAATAAATATCTCTGGACAAGTTACACAAATTGAATCTAATCCCAAAGTAAGCAAATTATATGCTTGTGCTATAGGTTATGGTATGTGGTATGGCTTAGTCAACGATACTAACACATAGAAATACTAAATCTTTATCACACAAATGCCTGCCCCCGTCGGTAATCGAACCCGAATCTCGCGGTTGGTCTGTGTATTAAGGCGTGTACGCTTGTCACTCGACAACGAGGTGCTCAATTACAAAATATCATACAACAGTGAAAATGCTAAATCTATTTAAGAAATATTTTTAAAACCTTTTATTGCTACGTATTGTTAACAGGATACAGAACCCAAAAAGATGGCTATTATATTTTTTTGTCTGTTATTTTTTCACGCAAAATGGATAGATGAGTGATAGTATGTCATGGTATCTAAATAACCACCTAATTTTTCAATTTTGATTCATTAAGGTATTTGAATTTTAACAATGATATCAGATTAATATCAAACTTAATTAACGTTTGTCAGCACTGGTCAGATCAGTGATGAAATATACACCGCTACCATCTATTTGAAGTTTGCTGTCAAAGGGATTTCCAGTAATGTAATGTGCCAAGTAATTTCTAATTCGGACACGAAACTAAGAGAGGTTTGGCAACGCGAATTTGTAATTCGTTGAAAGGAAGCTAAATAGTCTAATACTTTTGTTTCCAAGCTGATATTTGGATTTAATCTTTTTAGTCAGTAAGGGTACAGCTAAGTCGTCCAAACTGGAACACGTCAATGGCGGCAAGGAATGGTAGTCAATAGAAATAATCCAGCAACCTAAATTATCGAATTATTCCACCAACAGACGATAGGATCTTCGCAACCCAATACGTAATATATCTTTAAGCAAAAGTGTACAGTCACACTACACACAGCGTCTTTATCGCCACTAACGTTTAAATATCGTGACTGAGCCTGTATCAAGGAAAAGCGTATTTTATCGGTCGAACGGAGCGCATGTGGACTTAGCTAAGCAAATGAAACAAGAAATGCAGTCGACTAAGCTACGTTTAATTGAGTTGACTTGCACCAAGAGCCCTAGGCCGATGAGCGTTGGAAAATTAAAAACAGGTACTATATGTATATCTTAGTCAAAAACTGGTCGGCCAAGTATTTGGTTTCTTATTCGTGTTGTTCTGTGTACAATATAGTAACGATCTTATTTTTAAAATAGTGTAGTAAAGTTGTTAATAATTTAATCACTGTGCCCTAGTTATAGTTTGAATTTAAGTTTAAGATTTGGTATCTTCTGTTTAAAATGTAAATGTTAAATTTTTAATCTGTTTATATTTTGTTCAACCTTCAAGCTTCACAATTCGTTTTATTTTTTTTAATAACTATAAATTAATAAAAAAATATTAATGACCTTTATGATGCTTTGAGAAACCAATTCGGTAGGTCGGAAGTAACAAATGATTTACGTATATGAAGGTGTCAATATTCTTATATCATTCTTCAATATCGTTAAAAATATATGTATTACTGCATAAACTAAGCTTCAAGCCAGTACTAGTTTAGTAATATGCAAGAAATTTTTAGACATAACTGTAGTTAGTAATGATACCGAACCTTTATAAATTAATGGCAAATAAATTTTTAAAAACAATTAGAACTCATCAAATCAAGCATAATAACTGGAAAACTGAAATTTCGTTGACCCCCTCGTCCGGATGTCGTCGCTTCTATTTGTAATGGCGGGATCAATCACTCACCGAAATACCGAATTTTTTTCCACATCGGTTCTAATAAGTGACAAAATTCGCCAGCTCTCTGTCTATATTCGAAATCGGCGTTCTTCGGCGATCGTTCATCTGGATTAATGCTGGATTAGTTTGCCCGGATAACATTAAGATATTTATCTTTAATTGGCGGCTCCGATTTATTGACGCTTACGCTTCTGTCTACTCACTAAATTAAGATTAAATTGCTTGGATGATTATTTGGTTGAAAACTTTAAATTGCAAAGTATATCTTGATGTGTTTCGGTTTAAAGAGAAGAGGGTAGCCGTTAAACTTACTAAAGGTTTATCAACAAAGCCACCGTTAATAACGCGCTGTAATATTTCTTTCTTATATATAATTAAAATGCTCCTACATTTTTTCTTACTTGCAATCTTTTAAAAACGGGAAAAGTTAGACATTTCATAAATATTTAGACATATAATACTGTATTTTTCTTACATCAAACGAAGGTTACTTCATTTTGAAGTTGTAGAAAGCATAGCAAGAAAGAAATGTTCGAAAAAAATTTTTTTAAGTAAAATTGCTATTTTGACTTTATAAAACGCTTAAGTAATTGTTGTTTATTCTTGTAGAAAATAATATGTAATAAAATAAATTGGAGGCGCCGGGTATCGATCCCGGTACCTCTCGCATGCTAAGCGAGCGCTCTACCATCTGAGCTACGCCCCCGTTGTAGATTGTTGCCAAATTTAACATTGTATCTTACAACTTGAATCTGGCAAGGATAACTGCTATTACACAAGTACTGTAATATAATGTAAAACTACTTTCACTAAATCTCTGCTAACATTATGATCGCGAAACTTTATTTTTTTTATGCTAATGGAAGACGAACAAGCAAACGGATTTCCTAATGGTAAGAAATTCACGTCGCCTAGAAACACCAAAGGTGGTAATGGTGCGTTGCCAACCTGAGGCCGGGATGTGAGGCCTCAAGCAAAAGTAAGTTTACCGGCTACCTTACCCTCCAAACCAGAACACGTCAACGGCAAGCATTGGACATTATGGCGGCAGGTATAGGTAGGGCGGTGGTACCAATCCGGGCTAGTCGCTGCAAAACTCTACAACATAGTAGGATGTCACGGTGTTGGTGACGGTAAAGCTATGCTCGCCTTTTCCGATCTGCCTGGCAGGAATTGTTTTTTTAAATGACCAATAAAATCAACGTTGCCCGGGAATGGATGTGTTGACGATAGGTTTGCCATCTATCACATTGGGGGACTTAGTGTCTTTGACTAGACGTGGTTGCCCCGGTCGTACTTCTGCTTACCTCTTCGAGGATATGAGCGTCACGAGGAAATGGCTTAGCCCATGATAATGATTTTTAGTATCGAGATAGATTGGACCTTGGAGAAGAATACAGTCTATTGTTATTCAGATTTCTCGTCGGATTTCTACAAAAGATCGAAATAACCTGTCACATTCCCCGTCTTGGTCTGGGTCTGCTATGTAGAATAGACCATCCGCCTTTCAGAATTCATTTGATAATCAGTTCGTAAGAGGCGAGCGTAGGTTACATAGGTCATTACCAACAAGGCCACCGGTGGTGACCAACATTCCGACCACTGGACAGCGACGCACATAATATAACGTCTATGGTGCCTTTCAGGCCCGGTTATCTCTTACCATCAGGAGACCCGTGTCCTTGTTCGCTGATCGCTCATAAAAAAAATAACACACCGGCGAAACCCATGTCAAAAGCTAGGTTAGTATAATTTATTTCGCTTTAATGGTACGTTTTCCTGAGACTGGACAGCGGAAGAAGGTGAGTTCCAAAAATGATATCATGTATACATTCATATCTTCACATCAGGTCCCTTGCGGGGTAGACAGAGAGTATCGAGTAATGTTAATCTTCTATATAAATACAAACGCGAAAAAATTTCGAATGACGACCGATTTCACTAATGTCGGTTTAAATTATTTGTCCAAAAGATGTTCGAATGATATAAAATTAGAAAAACTGTTAAGATACTAGTAAAAACATCTTAATTTTTTTCATATAAACTTAACTGGTGCAACGAAGTTCATCAGGAAGTAAAATGAAATTTATTTATATCGTTTTTTGTATAAGCTTGGATGCGCGGCAATCCTTTTTTTTCCTTATAATCCCGAAGATATATTTGTTTACCTCATTTAACAAATTTGTGGGACCAGTTATCAAAAGAGACTTTCCAACGGGCTTTTGACTTTGGAACCTTCAAGATAAGAGGTTTTATTTCCTTAAGGTCGACAAGGCATCTCTGTTAACCTGGTTTTCTCGTTGTCCGTGAGTAGCGTTGGTCACTTACCTTTGATCCACTGACCCGTTTTTAGGGTTTCGTAGCCAAAGGCCAAAACTGGAACCCTGATAAATTCGCCACTGTCTGTCTGTTCGTCCGTATCTCACAGCCACTTTTTTCCGAACCTGTAAGAGCTATGCTATTGAAACTTCATCAAATCATCGAATTAAAAGTTTCACACAAAAATAGAATAATAATAAACTTGGGGATTCTCCATACTAAGAACTAAAACTCAATAGTCAATTTTTTTTCATCAAGTCCAAAAAAGTGAGGTATCTATGGATATGTGTTCCAAAATGATATTGAGGTTTCTAACATTATGTTTTTCTAAATTGAATAGTTTTAACGAGAGACACTTCCAAAGTCCTAAAATATCTACCCCCCCACCTAACTTCTAGAATAAGAGAACAATAAAATACAAATATATGTATAATGTACATCACCCTGTCAGCCTCCAACGAAAATTGATTTGAGCGTGATCTAGAAAGCAGTTTTTTTAGAAGTACCAACATTTAAAATAGTTGTACTTAAGTGTAGAGTCAAGCGTCACAATTCCTACCGACCTACTTATATCCCTCCACATTCGTTACTCTCTTCAGAGACTCTGAACTTTATATGAATAAGTATATGAATTTATGAGCATATTTGTATAAATATTTGTATGAGATTTATTGTGATTTTTAATACTAATAAAATAATGTAAAAATTTGGAATAATGAATATTTTATTCAGTTTAGCTATCAATTTGTCGTCAGAGCCCCGTCTTTATAAGTTATGAAGATTGGACGGCAGTTAAAAGATTATGAGCTTAGTAGACGTTAAAGTATTCGACGAGTTTGACAAAATATATCGGAGCAGTGCACAGATCCAATTTAAGTTTCTTAGCTTTTGAGGCTTTCCCGTGTTGGGGCGTGGTGCAAGAAACATTGTGTATAAATGTTTGCTACCATATACATAAAATTAAACTAAAATACAAAAAAATACTAGAGTGGGTTTTCTAGCGGAGAGAAAATGCTTGTTTTATTTTTTAATTACTTCTTGAATCAATTTCTTAATGAATATAGCGTACACATTAAGTCCTCAATACAACTGACAATCTTACAACAGAAATGCGACAGATATACACAAGAATTATTGAGCTTGTAATATAAATAGAAATGATGTTATTCTTTATGTAAACGTTGTCTATACACACGAATATAATTGAAAAATACTTATAAATTTTATATAGCGAAAGAATTTACTTTTAATATGTATTTTTAGGTTATTAGTCTAGAAAACGGTCAATGTTCTTTTTGTCAGGGATCTTGTTTCAAACGTGGAAAAGTATCCAGTGGAAATCTATCATGACATTAACAATTTTCTGTGCCTTCTTCCTCGTGGAATTCGTGAAACGTGTGCGTTTTTTAATCAAAAGAAGATACATTTTGCGGTCTTCCGTCCATCTGCCTTCCTGCCAGTCATTCTGTAATGGGCGAGCAAAGGTTAAATGCGTCGTCACCAATAAGACAACTGACGGTAGAAGTACCCTGCTATAACTACGTTTGGAGATTCACCGCCTTACCAATTCCTGTCGCTGCAATGACAGTATTACGTTCCGGGTCGGAGAGTAGGGCAACCATTAGACTTGTGCAATGGACGTTACACCTCGGCCACGGGACTGCGACGAACCTGCAACATCTATGGTGTATGGTGTCAACATCTATAGGCTGCGGTTGTTTATTACCACCAGGAGATCCGTCTGCTTAAATAAAATACGCCATGCCCCTTGCGGTAGGAACAGAGTATCGAGTGCTAAGTGTCATGATTCTTGTGGACTTGCCTAGCTTCCTTCACATTCATTAGGAACTCTCCATAATTTTGTTTAGCACTATGTTTCAAATCATAGGTCTTCTTTAGTGATACAGAGATAGCCGGGGCTAGGAGCTAGTCATACGTAAAGACAGTTGGACTCGTGTCACATTAAGAAATAATTTAAAAAATTCGCACGTCGCTCGACGCGTGCAACTTGTACCACCGGTAGTATTATTGTGAACCTTTTCCAACCTGGCATCAGTTGGAAATTGTTAGGAGACGGCCATTCTATTGTTACAAGTCGAAATTGAATTCACCAACTTTCTAGTTGTAACCTTACTTGCTAACATTTTGTTGCTTTGATTAGTTTTTACAATTTTTAATTTTGTTAGTATTTAATTGGCCTTTACATTTTTTTTAAATTTATATTTTTTTTATTTCATTGTGTTTTGGCGTCTTCATTGCTTCTTTAACCAAATTTGACATGAAATATGTTTATAGTGATGTGATAGCTACGTGAAGATAGTTAAAAAATATTGATTTGATATCTTGCATTTCAATCCTTTTCCAAAATCTTACCAATACTTAATTTGAATTGTTCAATTAAAAAGAGTAAATTAAAGAGTAGGTTATGATTCCGAGGCGGTCTCTTATACATTTTATCATGGTCCGAATTGTGGTAGGTAATGAGAACCTGACTGTAATATAAAATTACACATGGGAGTGTCACTGACTGTATACTTATAATGCCGCTGCTTTTAGATCTATAAGGTGTAAAAGTTTGGGGAGTTTGATGTCTTATTTTAACGATTTTGGGTGTTGGGCTCAGCTTGATGTTGTTATTAACTCCTCATGAATAATATTTTTTTTTTGATCTTGTAATATAGGAGTTTTTTAATATGAGTTAATAGGCTCTTTAACACATGTTTCAACTCTTCAATGCGCTGTTAAGGACAACGGTAATAATCTATCAAGTAACGATAACAATATGTCTAAAATTTTAATAATGTGTAAAAAAATTGAATTTATGGTTATACGGTTATCGAACCCCAAATACGGGGATCGAATGAACTATCGCACATATTTTAAAACCATTTGCTAGTGCTAGTTGTGACTACTTGAGGTCTCGGTTTCGATTTTCAATTTTAAACCACCTCAAAAATGTTGTTTTTAAAAAAAAAAACAATTTTGCCCGGCACTGGATAAGGACCGGTAGGCGATAGATTCGCCATCTATCGTTTTATAGGACTGAAGTACTTTCGGCTAGTCTTTGGCGCCCTGGTGTCTATTTCTAGTTGTTCCATGATACGAGCGTGAAGATCCTCCTTTTTAAAGCGCAATACACACTGAGCAACCGCCGGGCCGCCGACAAAGCCCGCCGAATCAACCCGGCGGCCTAATGGAACAGCTTCGTTAGTTTAAATTATCCCAAAAAATGTGCAGTTCTACCTTGAACATCTACTGACTATGCGAAAGTTAAATTACGACGCTTATTTCACAGTTGGTATGCAGAGCGTTTTGTTTATGGACTTTAAATTAGCTTAATAGTAGGGGAGCCCAAGAGGGGACTTTTGGACTAACTCAGGCGCGTCAGATTAAGATATGGGAGATACCCTGTACCATTATGTATTTGAGTTGAACACCTCCATTATGTATCAAATCTCTACATAGAGACGCGCATGTAGGGTTGTCTGTCTAATTTTTTTTGGTTTGAAAATATACTCGTGCATGTCAGATTAAAGTACGGCGAGCTTATTGCATGCGAATAAGTCCATATTTGAATTTTCTGATGATTTGGACAAGACGTACGAGAGTAGGAGTTTTAGAAACTTTCAAAAACCAAGTTATATGTGTTAATTGTCCATTACAGCAATCTGTCTGATTGACATCTTGCTGTCATCGGAGACACATTAGACATATTACTAATATCTGATGAGTTCGGTTATGATCAAGTGACTGAAATTACTCTTTTAGCTTCTAGACACTTAACGCACCGCTAAAAAGAAAAACCTTACATGACCTTTTTTACTCTCCACTATTTAATCGACAAAGTGCAATGGGTCCCAATAACGCTGGAGTTACTACACATTTCGCATCGCGGGCTCCCCTACTATAAAGTTTGTGTTGATTTTGAGCAACTTTACCCTAAGCCCAGTCAGTAGTCTTAGACTATTGGTTATTTGTTGAGTTTACAAATGGCGTCGTCCCACTGTCCGCAATCGCTGCCACAATGGTTGAATTAACTGGACGGTTCGCTGAGTTTGAGTTTTCACTTGAGTTTGAACTTAGGTCTGTTGATGGCATTTCAGCACTAAGGGCTTAGATTTAGATGTACATATAGACAGAATGTAGTATTTGTAGTTCTGAAGCGAACAATTCATATACCTATACATATATATACCTAACCTAATAATATAATCTAACGCACTTTACTGTAAGATCTTAAAAATTACTCTTGCTCTGGAAACAAATTATTATTTAGTTATCATTTAATTTGTGGAGTACTAAAATATTTTGTAAAAACAGATCATATTTGTGAATGACATCAATATGTAATGGAATGAAATAGATTTATTTGCTGTATATAAGTTAGAAGTTGTTACAAAAATATTTGTTTATACTAACATATTCTATCGTATGTGGTGTGTAAATATTTTTATATTTAAATAAGAACGTATGTTTACTGTTTTAATATATATTTCTGATATGTAATTGTTGTACTAAGCATACTTAATTCAGCGTTTTTTAAATTGATGTTACATAATATATTCTAATAAACAAATATGATTAAATAATGTTCGCGTCTTCGTCGCCCTCCGGCGTTGAAAATTGTATCTCGGGCAAACAAATACATTTTACAAACAAGTATGTTATGTTTATATTTCATTTAATATAAATTTCTTATATTGCCTATTTGTATATAATTATTTTTTTTAAATACAAGGGTTATTATTAGCTTTAATTTAAACACATATATAACTCCTTGACCCAAATGTTGTTTGGCAGAAGTCGCTCCGAAACGATATAAAATCTCTATATACTATAAACCAAAGAATATTTTAAGTTGGACACTATCAAATATTGTTATTATAGTAAACAACAAAGCGCATTAATTCATTAATCCTTTCATTCAATAGTTATTTCTGTTTTTTTTTTAATTTTTGTGTTTATTGGTGTGGATATGTAACAAATTCTGAGAACAAGAAATTTCGTTTTAAAAAAAATTCGAGCGAATAATGAAGATTTTCGAAGATGTTTGTTTTTTACTTTAAAATTTAATAATCAAGACAAAATAACATGCATGGCATTTAAATCTTCTTATTACTTGCATCATGTGTTGTGCCGTACGGATGTGACCTATCGCCTGAAAGAATCATAATCTTAGTGATTTAGATCGGTGGGTGATTCCACTAGTTTAGTCAGCTAGATTATAGGAGTCCTGGAACGTCTAGCCCGTATCAGACCAACGGCCCTACCTTTTTCGGCCCCTATAACTTCATTTATTAACATCTCGTTGGGTTTTCTTTACTAACGCTAAAGGCCGAAGATCCCAGCTTTCAGTTGGCAACGCTCCCTTAACGTATTATGAAATGAAAAAATCCAAAGAATTGTTAGTCTTTCTATACTGTACAAATAGTTACGTCAGTTATTGTGTTATAAAATATTTTTTTTTCATTTAGGCACCCGACGCTCTCCCTCGGCATTGGTCGTATTGGCTCCAATTATTTGATTGGTGGACAGTTTATTGGTTATGGTAATACGCTTACACGGACGTTTTTGTTTGCGGTCGTCGGTTGACAAACATATCTTGTGTCAGCGGTTTATGAAAAATATTTGTTTCGAACAAACTCCTAATGGCTGTCGACAATTTATTTTGTTTGCGCGGCCGCTGGAACCTCCATAAACATTTTAGAGTGGTTCAAACTTTAGATATTATATTTGTTACTTTTGACTGTGATTGATGTTTATAATTTTATGAATAATGTTGACGGAGGCTTTGTCTCTGTAAGGACATTTTTACTTTGATCATACTTTTAATGGCTGGCAGGTTCATAGAAGTCAAAGTCTTTTATGTGGTCAATTTATTTTTGTTCCAAACGCGCCTGATGGAAAACGGAGATATAGTCTTTGATAGTTATACATAAGATACCTTGTCAATCCTGCTTTTAATAGTTGATACGAAGTATTAGAGAATTTTAGTCAAGATCTCAGGCTGTTGAGAAGAATTTATTGGCATATCCTCGTGACAAAAAATATGATGGCTGTGAGCTGTCATTACAAAATTGGATAGTTGAGTTTTGGCGCGATCGAGAGTGAAGATGAACGCAGGTTTTTCGTAATTACTGAATTTTGTGTACCTGTTTTGTTAAATTAAGCAATTTTGTTTAAAGTAATTAACACATATCCTATTCCTCGATCCCCAAATCTTAATGGATAGACTTAGGGATGCTATCGCTTTTTCCAAGACGCATACATGACTTATTGTGATGCCTTATGATTTACTAGCTGCTACCTGCGGCTTCGCCCGCGTTTTCACAGAAACCCGGTGTGCGATCGGGATTAAAAATAGCCTATATGTTAATCCAGGTCACAATCTATCTGTCTTCCAAATTTCAGACAAATCCGTTCAGCCATTCGAGCGTGAAAGAGTAACAAACATCCATACATCCATACTTACAAACTTTCGCATTTATAATATTATGATTTATTTTTAGGAAATAAATCTTTACTTTTCGATGTCGGGTAATAACTTGATGCAAATCCATTAAACTGTACCAACGGGAGATGCTTTCGCCCATACCAAAAACTAAAAAAAAAAACATGGTGATGCAAAAAGTTGGATAGCAACATCACTTATTTAGATTTGAATGCACCTTCGAATCTCCATTTCGATTGAAATGATCACAGTACAATCTAGTTCGCAGGTGGACAATTGGTACCCACGTGAGCTGACTTCCGAATGGGTAATAGGCTAGTAGGTGTGTCGCTTGTTCGTAATGACTCTGTTCGACTCTCTTACATTTTGTCTCGAGAGGAGGAGTTATAAAATTATTATCAGAGTAAGGTACATAGAAGAGAAAAAAATGTTTTGTTTTATTTTTTTCAATATATATATTCACACGTAAACGAATGAACCAATTTTGCTAATTCTTTTTTTTTCGTGTAGTTATTGTTTATATACATAGTAAATTTAATATTTGTAGTTAGGGTAGGACGACGTCTGTCGGCTCGGCTAGTGAAAAATAAAAGTTGATTATATATGTATAAGATATAATAATTCGAGTCTTATAAAGACGTCCCTGCGGCGGTATTTATATTATAATATTAATTAGTTTCGTCCGTACAGACCTTTTCTGACATACCCTTATTTAATCCAAGGGTTAAGACCCTAAAAAGGTTATTCTTACTTGTTGTCATAAGATCTAACCTTCAGAGAAGGAATTCTAGCAAAATTTTGTAGTTATTACGTTATAATATTATGTATGTCTATGAAATATTCTGAACCCTGATTCCCTTGGAACCTTTTTGAAACTCAAAAACACAATGAACTAAGATAAATACATTTTGTTTTTTCACGTTTTTCGTTATTGAGTTCTGAATATTTAGAGGTTGGAAGTAAAATTTTAATGGTATATTCACTCATTTTATATTAACTTAGAGTGTTTATAGAGAGCGTTGGAATTAATTGGCGAAGTTGGAGACAGAGTTTGTTTTATTTAAATTCAAATATATAACGTGGTAAGAAATTTTAACGTAGGTATAGTATTTGCTAGTTTATAAAGTACGTAGAAATTTTTCTATTGTTTCTGATTTATTTTTCATGACAGTAATACTCGTATTTACTGTCTCGGTAAATAAACTAAGGCTACCGGTGTCAATATTGTTTATTCAGAGCCACTTTTACTTCTAGCGTTACGACATAAGACAATACAAAATCAACACAACTCAAAAATTGGCTTTATTTAACTAAAGCAACGTATGGCTGAGCTGTATTTTTTATGGAATAAGGCAGTGATCAAACACACGACTCTCCCGATGGTAAAAGATGATCGTGACCTATAGGTACCATTGATGTTATATGTGCGTCGCTGCCCTGTGACCGGAACGTTAGGCTTTATGTGCAAGTCTACCGTCTAACCTACCTTACCCCATGGAACATAACTCTGTGAATATGGCTACAGGAATAGGTGAAGCAGTGGATCTCTACCCGGATAAGTATATTTCATGTTTTACAATGTTATTAATAAAAAAAAAAGAGCCGCTATTCTGTACCTGTGTTTGAAGCAGTCCAGGCAAGTCTTATCATGTGTGACATAAAAAATGATAATATTGTTTTTTAAATAAAAAACTTAACATTTTTACTTATGGATTTTTCACTATTTTTCATGTTTCGGTAAGTTATTATACATACACACATCTTTACGCGGTATCGCTTGCGGGGTACACAGAGAGTATAGAGTGCTAAATGTCACTAGCTCTCACATTTATTGCTCTATTCACACAAACACGCTTGGTTTTGGAGTCTTTTGACCACTCTGGAATAATACCCGAGCGATTTGGTTGCGGAATGTAAACTTATCTATTCAGTAAGTTAATTAGCTCTTCTAGTCTTCTATTTCGGTGTAAATATTTGACCTCGTTCCTTAGAAAACAGAATGTATTTAGCATTAGAAACATATAAAGCGAACCCCGTCATGCGTCAGCGTCGGGAAGGAATTACCTCGCAAAACACTTCGATCGTAAGTGCAGGTGGCGTGTAATTTTTCACTTATCGCTACAATCTTTTATGATAAGCACACTTGGGACTCGGAAGGCTAACGCATAGACTAGGGTCTGGTAACGCAATGTCAACATTTCGCTGCAATAATTTTATTTCCACAACACCAATTAAAGTTTTTCACCAATTTTTCATCAATATGTATTATATAAAATGTAAATGTCAAGGAAGAAATCTTAAGACAAAAGACTACAATGTAGAAACTAATAACAAATCGGCGAGAACACGAAAGCGGTAGGCAGGAGTACAACGATTAGCCGAAGACATTAAGTCCAAAAATGTAATAGGTGGCAAACATACTCGTATCACCAAGTGGGCATATACACAATCCGAGCATCCTTAATTTTATTAGTAAATTGAAAAAATACATTTTTATTCTGGGACCTCATGAAGTAAAGTCCGACTTCGACTAAACCACGGTAGCGATAGTAAATTTTTATTTGCAACTTACCTACTAAACTATGCATTAACACGAGGGTATCGTACCAACCTATAGGTATATAAAAAAAAAAGTTCACCCACCATAATTAATTTTATGACGTAACTGTAAATTTACTGTTTTCGTATTTTTTTCTTGTATATGTCTTATAAGACGTTGCTTCATACCAAATTTCAAGATTTTAAGTTGACGGGAAGATCACTGTAGGTTTTGATTACCTTGCTAGTTTCAAAAATTTGAGGAAATTTGCCACATAGACAGCTGTATCTTTTGATTATGTTGGCTTGGAAGTCTGATTTTTTCACAGCTCCAAGGTACAGTAGACCTGAGCTTTTTATAATAATTTCATCTCAATACATCCACGCGTTCCTGAAATTGAGAATCTTGAGAAACAGACGTATGGACGGATAACAAAATAATCTTATGAGGGTTCGATTTTTTCTTTTAGATGTACGGAACCCTCAAAAAATTTTATTAAATCCACAAAGATTCCATTAAAACCTAAAATTCAAAGCGACGCAGTTGATAGATGGGCTCTGTCATAAATTATAATGGATAGCAGGTAAAAAATATAATCAAAGAAAAACACATGCCCTTGTAAATCATCTCGTCGGATCCTGTTCTAATATTTTAATGTTCATAATGGTACGTTTGGTCTTAATGAGTTTAGAAGTCGGGGACTGAAGCGCCCGAGAGTCGATGGAAATTTTTAATGAGTTCCGTAAACAACAAGTTGGGTACTTTAATGTTTATTAATTTATCGCTAACATTACCTACGAGCAAATTCTAAATAAGGCCGTTGAGTGAGTGGGGAGAAATTAATTTGTTTATGCCGATTGCTAGAGTTATGCTGGGTACAGACCGAACAAACGAAAGCCAGTTTATTGGGCTCCACTTTTGTATCTATAAATATAGAAAATGAACGAGAAAAAGAGAATATAGATATTTATATTATGGGGAAGGTTTTTGTTTATCTCGTTTACTGAAGGAGGTTCCGCGGGAGGGGTAAAAGTAAAAATGTAAATTGGGCTGCAATTCAATGACACGTTGTCAGATTTTATTTATGGTTATTAGTGGAACGAAGTTCCTTATTGCGCGTTGTGGATGGGGGCTAGACGGAAAATGTTGTCACGACACTTTTTGCTCTGTGGTCTAGCGGTTCAGTAGTTGGACTTGACTACATGAGGTCCTGGGTTCGAATCCCGGGTCGGACATTTTTTTTTATTTTTCATTTTCAATTTTTTTTTATTATCATTTTTATTTTTTTTTTTTCATTTTTTTATTTCATGTTTCTCTGTCTGTCTCTCTCTATAAGAGAGATAGAGATAGATATTACTAGAGATTGATAGAGATTGAGAGAGAGAGGGGGGAGAGAGAACTTCGTTCTCTCCGGGTGTCTCTTGACACCTGTCAACTTTTTTTTTAGTTTTACATTATTGCGTATTACCCCGTAAATCTTTCAATGTTGCACTATTTGCATTTAAGAAATTATTTGGAATGCGCAGGAACTTTTATACGTGTACTACGTATACTACAGACATATCTTCACACTAAACTCTTTATAAAGTAAGTATAATCAAGTGCCGAATGTCACGACAACTACCTACCTGTTTAGCTTATCTTAATAACAAATCCCAACGATACTAATCTTTAAAAACGTAGTTACCCCCTAACTAACGAGAGTGACAGTTTGTACGGGTTTTTAAAAATTTTACTGTTGTTATTTTTTCAAAATGAGATTTAGTAAAATAACATTTAAATTTATCCTACAGAAACTGTTACATATAAGTTGTCAGGCAGAACGATGTTCGTCGGTTAGGTTAGTCCCTGATAGTTTAAAAGTCAACCTGCTATGAACTTAAGTACAATTATTTAATTATGTTGTCATTATTCTTTTGTCCTAGGAATTTAATTTCTGCGACGACTTGTTAGAACTAGGTATCCTCTATCAAATCATTATATGCCATGTCAAATGACACCACGGTTTTGGTCCGGTGTGGAGGGAGAAGTAACAGGTGACGGGAGCACATTTAACTAGTTCAACTTACTTTTTTATGCT
>NJDC01000440.1:271052-298982 GCA_002245475.1 Calephelis virginiensis
TATAAATTGTCACGTTCCTTACATGTGACAACCCTACCTAAAGTTCCCACCTCCCACCTCCGCGACCAGATCACAGATAGAGTCCTAACACGGGAAACAAAACAAAAACAAAACAAATGGGAAATTCGATATATTTATTATTCCACAATCGATTTTTTAATTATATGATCAATATGGAAAAAGATTTTTTTAATTATATGATCGCCTCTGTGGTCTAGCGGTTTAGTTGTTGGACTTGACTGCATGAGGTCCCGGGTTTGAATACCGGGTCGGGCAACAAAAAGAAAATTGAGTTTTTCCAATTTCCTAATAAAAAAAAAATTTTGCTCGGGATAGGATATGTGCTCAGTTGGCGATAGGCTTATCACTTATCACATTGTGGGACTTAGTATATTCGGCTAGTCGTGGGCGCCCTGGTTGTGCCTCTGCCTACCTTTTTATGATCAATGTGACACAAACCATATTTTTTATATCCTACTAGTTGAGCCGACAGAAGCTGTTTTTTCCTAACTAGAAATACTTATTTTTCTCATATTAACCTACCGACAATAACACAACAAAAAAATAGCAAAACCGATCTAGATGTTTCGTAGTGTATTCGTATTACAATAATTATGATAACTACCAACTTTGATTAATGCTCGACGACATGCTGCCTTGGCTTGACATATCTGAAAAGCTAATCTTGTCGTCGCGAGGGTCTTGATATATTTTACATTTATGACAAAATGGAAAGAGGATTTAATTTCAATTAAATAACATCGCGATTGTGTTAAAATACGCATCCGGAATACTTAAAACATCAAAGCATTCGAGAACAAAGCAAACCGGATAACATTTACGCTTTAAGTCCGTAATTTATTTAATATTTCGGATTTTCCCCGGATTACACTCAAGTAGTTGGAATTTGTCGCCAGCGGTTCCCCCTCCACCCCGGACCATGTTTTATTCATAAAATAAGCGAACTCCCAAAACACAGATTTGCCTGGAGTCCATTAAATTCCGCCGGGAGTGAATTTCAATTGAAATCCGGCCGCTGTTGCCGACCTACAACTTATTTCTAACGGTCCTACTGATCGGCATTAGATAAAATAATATTGAGATAAAATCGTTAAAGGTGCCACCGAATAGGAGGCTGAAGACGCCGTTCTTGTAATTTTGTTTCGTTTTTGTTTATCTTTCTTCAGTCGAAGCAAACAGGATGTGTATCTGGCGTAGCGGATCACATTCGTATAAGTCATTACGGCAACACAAACTTGTTTTTTTTTGTAAAAAAATATTGAATACAATTTCCATCATATATAGATAGTAAAATAAGAATTTTGTATTGTCGTAGTTATATTAGAAAGTATTTAATCACGAATATTGTAAATTGTAATTTAATGGTAGTTTGTTTTTAAACGAATTTAAATTTTAACTAAATTAAAAATAGTTTAAGCATGCCAGTTCTTAGTTTAACAACATTAAAAGTTAAATTGTTTTTATTAACACTACCAAATGTTCAATCCTTTTATAACAAATGAAGAATTTGTTAAGTCACCATTTGTACGAAAAGTGCCTACCAAATGACTGATTAAAAGATAATATTATAAAGATAAGATAATTACGTGCTGAGTGCGCCCGTAAGACGTCCTCATGGAAATACTAGGGGAAAGATGAATAGAAACGAAAGAAAAATGTATAAAGATACATTATTTATCATTTCCTGTCTTATCTTGGGGACCTCATGCAGTCAAGTCCAACAACTAAACCGCTAGACCACAGAGGCGATCATATAATTAAAAAAATCTTTTTCCACATTGATCATATAATTAAAAAATCGATTGTGGAATAATAAATATATCGAATTTCCCATTATTACGAATTTTTAGCAGCAATCGAGTCGCACAGAATTCCACAATAAATTATCGTTTAATATAACAAATCGTCGTTTGTACGGTACGGCCGAATTCGTGAGGATGCCTCGGTGTAGAGGCGAAACGTACGCCGAGTGCGATTTGGTGTTCTCTGTGGTGAGTGCTTCGACAAAGTTGGCGAAGGACGTGACAAGTGGTTTTTGTTTTGTTTCCCGTGTTAGGACTCTATCTGTGATCTGGTCGCGGAGGTGGGAGGTGGGAACTTTAGGTAGGGTTGTCACATGTAAAGAACGTGACAATTTATATTGTTTCCCGAGCTCTTCCTATATTCGTGTTCTGGTCGCGGAGGTGGGTGGTGGGAACGTCAGTAAGGCTTGTCGCATTCTGTGTCGTTGGGAGGATTATTTGCCACAACAGTTACACTGCTTACGCGGAATTAGCAAAATAAAGGCTTATTTTACATCTGTTAGAATTTATGTTATTATACGTTACATATTATATGAGATTGGTATGGGAGTAGTTGCTCCTCATGCTTCTAATGTAATCCCCAGTATATTTATTAGCTAGATATCCTGCAATCTTCTTAACCTTTCTCTTAGAGTTAACGCTTTTATTTGAAGTTATTTAATTTTAGATATTTCTGGAAGTAATAAAAACGTACATAGTAGCTCCTATTTAAAAATCACTTATTCTTTGGAGATCAGAAAATTCTGGTATGCAGTTTCAGATACTATACATATCGACAAAAATCTGTTGACAGTTAAAAACTATCTTAATGATAATAGGATCCCACACGGATTAGAACATTGGTTTGCATCCTTGTGGAACTTAGGTTTAATCCAAATTATGATTTTTTTTTAAATTTTCACACAGGTCACCTTTGTGGAAGGCGTGATTAGGGCGTGATTACAATCGTCTGGATGATGATTAAATATACGACAGCCGAAGAGACCATTGCTTATAACTCATATCAATGGTCTCTACTCTTGTAGAAGACGTAAGAATTTCTCTCATTGCTACTAAGACTACACTGTATAGTCCTAGAGCTATAACTACAATGCTCACTTTGTTGTGTTCTTACTAAGTAGGTTGACAGTTTACTGCAACTCTCCACCGTTACTATCATAGAGGAACTTGAACATCTTTGGTGTCGACAGGCGACGTGTATTTCCTATCATTGAGACTTGAGAGTTTCGTCTCTTGTATGCCTTTCAAGTGTTTATAAAAATTAGTAGATAAATGCAAGCAAACTTTATGATAATCTATATATAAGATAAAAATGAATCCCTATTTCGCGTGGTCATCGCATAACACCTGAACGGATAGACCAATTTTGGTAATTATTTTTTGTTATATTGGTTAAAGTCAAGAGAAGGTTCATACAAAAAACAACGGGAAAATTGCAGAGAAAATAAAAAAAACAATGCTTTAATCCATACATACTTAGTAGATGTTAATGTCAAGCGACACAAAACTGGCCGGGTCGGCTAGTAAAAAAAAATCGTACCATTAAAACTTAATGGTAAAAATAAGTGGAACGCGGGTTTAATTCAATTTGCGATTGGACTCTAATAACGATACAGTTAACCCGCTTCCGCTAGATATAATTTTCGGTGTTTACGGGGTTAAAACGTTTAAATACAATCAATATACATATTAACCTGTTTATATAGTACATCTCTTAGGTACTATCACCTCAGTGATCCAGCGGTCCGGTGTAGGATTTCATGACGTCCTGGGTTCAATGCCCAGGTAGGTTAACCAAGAGAAAATGTGTGATTTCAATTTCCAAACAGAAAAATCGTTACCCGGGAATGCATATGTGTCCGGTTAGTGATAGGCTGGACACCTATCACATTGTGAGACTTAGTGTTTTTGGCTAGTCGTTGGCCTCTGCCCACCTCACCGGGGATGTGGTTGTGAATATACTTACTTATATAATACACGTACGTTGATATTTTCACGCCAAGTCCTTTATGAGTTAGGCAGAGAGTATCGAGTCTTAAAAATCATGATCTTTACAGACCCGCCTGGTGCCTCTATATTCATTACCCTTTTCATACATACTTTCGGAGACTCTTGACACCGCTTAGCAAGTAATACTATAACTAGTTATATAGATTAGGTTTTATTAGTACTAAACAACCCGGCGAACTTCGTATTCCTTGACATCAACAGCCACCAACAGTATGCATGGAAAAAATAAAGTATTGGTTTTCACATTTTCCCTGTAATTGTCGTTGTTTTATTTTATAAGATTTTTTTTATTGAAGTTATACTTCTTTTGGCGTGTTAGGAAAAATTATGAGGGTAAATTTTTACGATGCGCGCGCACACCGTCACGAAAAACCGACATGATGATGTTAGCTATGAAGTTAGCTATAGATAACATTTTAGTTTTTAAAAAGATTTTTATCTTATTACGCCGAAGAAGTATAACTTCTAACGCTTGTACATAAGCACACACACACACTTTTTTTTTTATTATTTTATTGAATCAGGCGTTACTTTTCGATCATTATAACAGATGTAAAATAAGCCTTTATTTTAATAAGAACCTTCTCCTGATAATTAGTTAACAGAATAAAAAAAAGATTTATCAAAATTGGTCCATTTTTTCAGGCGTGATGTATAGTGGAGAAGTGATCTTACCAGATGTTAGTAGAATTTCTTTAAATGTGTGTGTGTATTTCAAGAGTATATTCGTGAATATATACAGGAGTCTACGGAGTCCCGACATAAAAGTTAAAATGAAAGCGTTCTACTAGAATGTAATGAGCCTTGCCGTGACACCGCATCACGTGAGATGGGACACGTTACATTAACCGGGTGAAACGGATACGTCACAAAAATTTAATTTCACTAATTTTAGCTCAGTGATTTATATACTTATGCGACGTTATAAGGACATTAAAATGCTATCTTTTAATACCTCTAGCATATAAAATGACTCTTCACTGCTTGTGGTTATAATATGAATCTTGTCGATTGTGTTAAGGTACCCCAAAACGTATTGGCAAATAGGCACTTAATACAGTGATCATATAAAATCATTTACAGTAGTTTTATTATGCGCTTCGGCTATATTCGTCAAGCTTCGGAAATCCGAATGTATTTTAAAGATATCTGTACAGTTATTATTACAAATTTAATCATTTCGCTTAAATTTTGATTAGATCAGCCAACTTAAAAATAAAAGTGTAAAGCCGAAGCGCATAATTTAAATAGTAGTACTATACCCTTTTCAAATTGCTGTACCCTGAATAAAATATTGCGTAAATGCTATGAAACATTCATGTGCAAAAAATAGACGCCGCAAATATGTATATCAAGGGGCAAGTATAACGCTAGAGTGGTAGTGAGCATTGCCGTGACACCGTGTCACGTGAAGCGCGACACGTGAAATTAGCCGGGTGAAATGGGTGCGCAACAATGAGGCCAGAGAGCGTGCTCTTTGATGATTGTTGTGCCCTGCTTAGTCTAGCTTAGCGTTTTGTGTGCCTACACCTTTGCGAAGAGCATTGCGAATATACAAAGAATCAAAGCGATATTTTATGTTATTTTTATGGACAGGACATTTTAAAGCTTTGTTAAATATTTTTCGTACACATTTTTATAAATAAACGGAAGTTTCGGATTTATGGGTTGTTACAAAAAAACACGTATTAGAAATCTTTATAAAATTACTCAAAGTCAGAATATGTGTTCTTGTGGCCTGTATTGGTGTCTATTTTTATTGGTACCTATTATTATTAGTGTGTTCCATGCAACAAGGCAGAGCAGTATGTAACTTGCAATACGTTGCCTAAGATCTTGACCATTAGATAGCGACGTACCAGTAATATCTAAGGTGTCTGTAGGTGACAGTTACCTCTTACCATCACAGTTACTTGCTTATTCACTGTAAATAAAAAAGCTCGAGTACTTTTGAGTTGAGTCGGGCATTTCTTAAAATATTCATATCGACCTAAGTTCTAGTCGAGAGTTAATCTGGCGAAATAGTATATAACGTTTTCTCATACAAATTATTTTTGATCCCCTACAAAAAAGAGGGGTATTATGATGTTGAGGTGTGTGTGTATGTGTGTCTGCGCGCGTGTACATGTGTGTGTCTGTCTTTGGCATCATACATTTAAATTGTTGGACCATTTTTGATGCGGATTCATTTTGTATGAAAGCTGACTTGGTCGAGATGGTTCTTAGCTATTCGATAATCTAAATTTTGTAGTTTTTGTAAAATGTAAAATATTGCTTATAAAAAAAAATACTACCAACAATTGTCGAGGGTATCAATAAAAACGAAAAGATATGTAGGTATAAAGACCAGACAGTGCAAAGTAAATAATTCTTTTGGCGACGGGAAATAAACGGTAACCCTTTTGCTTAAAAGGCGCAATTTCCCAAAAATATTCATTAAAAAGGATTGCCTTTGTTGTTGAAAGATTATAAAATAATTATCATTGCTCCCCATCTTGTGTATGTAGAGTATAATGGTTCTATATTGAAAATAAATCCTCTCGAATTAGTGATGTGACTCGTTCCCGAAAGTAATCGAGCTATCTACTAATATCATTCGAGAGCCGTTACGAGCTTTCTCGAAAAAATCAACTAATTTATGAACTTGAGTTTTACTAAATAATTCCATTGTACCTACTTCCTACATTAACATGTAGGAATAAAGCTTAAACGCAAAGAACTAGTTCAATTCCAAAATTCAATTAGGCTTAACTAAGTTGAATCATTTTTTAAAATTGCAACTGGTTGTTTGTATGTCACTCGATTGAATTGGAATTGAATCGCATCACTACCCTAAATCGTGGAACCACACCGAGGGTGAAATAAACGGCACCGCCTTTCCCTGCGGTTATTCAGGACTCGTTTCCGTGTGCCTCCTCAAGATTTGTTATAATCGCTCTGGGTTATACAAAAATAACATTCACTTGGATTTAATGTGATTTTATGTGTTTCTCTTTAATATATTGTTATGTAGTAAATAAACAGTAATATATCTTGCAACCGTACATAAGAGTTATTTATTTTCATCATTCTAAGAATTTTGTGTGTAAATAATTTAGGTTCATGACATATTGTGAGTGATTTTTTTCGTAGATTATTTTTTGTGTTTCTGGAGTTTCGTACCTTGAAAGGAAAATACGGAACTCTTTGTCTCAGGAAAGCTTGGAAGTTGGAGCTATCAAGCTGAAATTTCTATCAAATACTCAGGTCTAACATGCTTTAAAACTGTGAACAACCCCAACTTCTACGGATACGGGCGTTTATGCCGCAAATTTTTAAAAATCGCAAGGGAATCAAAATATACATATATGAACCGATTTGGCTGATAATTGATAGGGATGTAGCTTAGAACCAGGAGACGGATATATAATACTTTTATCCCGTTTGATTGCAAAGAAACAAGGAAAAAAATATTTTAACACACTAAACGGGTGGATCGAAGTTCGCTACATCAGCTAGTCTTATAATAAAATGTCGTGATGGGTGAACTTTTGCTTATATACCTACAGGTTTGTAAGGAGCCGTCGGTGTGTGAGTCCTGCTCGCACTTTGCCGGTTCATATTCTTATCACTATCGATTTAATAGACCTAAGCCACAGTTACGCAACAGATCTAAGTACATAAACTATAAAATATTTTTTTAGTAGATTAGCGTCTGCCACCTTATTTTTTTTTGGTTAAGTGACACATGAGCTATTAACAACTAGATGTCGGTAGCTGCTATGGAACAAGATATTGTGTACTCGGTATCCTTGGTGCAATTGACAAGAGTTACGAAGTTCCGAGTGAAATACAGAAAGAAGCATATAAAGACCTTGGTACCAGCGGTTAAAATATGGTTTTTACCAATTTGTATTATAGAGAATCTTCTTGTCTAACTTATCGCAGAGCCTAGAGTTGAAACTTCAGTGTATGTTACTGGTGATGACATACGGAACTGAGACTTGGCCGTTAAAATTGTGGGCCTCTTAAATAAGCTCAGAGTCGCTCAGCGTGCTATGGAGGGAGAGAGCTATGCTCGGTGTTTCTTAGCGAGATATGATCCGCAATTCAGTAATCCGCAAGAGAACGACAGTAACCGACATAGTCTACAGAGTCAGTAAGCTGATGTGGCAATGGGCAAACCACATTGCACGCAGAACCGACAACTGCTAGAGAAGAAAGGTTCTCGATTAGCGGCCCCGCACCGGTGGACGTAGTGTTGGACGTAGTGTTGGACGACCTCCCACCCGGTTGACTGATGATCTAATCAAAGTCGCGGGGAGTCACTGGATACAAGAGGCTGCTGACCGTGACTCGTGTGGGGGAGGCCTATTTCCAGCAGTGGACGTCCTCCGGCTGATGATAATGATGATCATAGAGAATTTAGGAAATTTTGAGTATTACTTAAACAAACAAACTGTCTTGTGGGGGTGACTAAACGGAATTAACTTAACTCCTTACCTTCAAATCCTTAATTTATTCACACTGACATCTGTAGATTTCGTCCTAGATAACAAACAAAATTATTCCGATTCACCCTTTCTCGGATTTATCTTTTAGAGTATAATTTTCAGTGAGGCTGTTAGCTGATGCGTGATTTAGGAGCGTTGGATCCGGAAGAGTGATGGTAAATAATTTGGAACTCCACTCGAATTGAAATTGCCGCCGCCTCAAACTTCCAGAAATGTGAATGGAAAGTATTTGCGGCGGTCGCTGAGGACGACAGTTTGATTGTCAATTGATCTGTCCCACCCCCGGCGCCGGCGGCCCGATACTTGGGAAAAATATATTTTATGAAATCCCTCTGTAATTAATCTTCTCAAGTCCCAACTATTGTTATTGGGTTGAGGTTTTAAACTCGTTCAATAAAATTTATCAGTCTTTCTTTAATGAATTATTTTCAAGCCTTATTGTCTTTGACAAGCGATATTTCAGCCTCAGTAACAAAGCAATTTCAATTTATATTCTTGTTTTGGTAGTCCTTATGTTTTAATTTATTGTTTTTTCCTGTTTCAGGTAAGTGTCATGGCGATTTTTATTGGCGTCCTTCGAAAATGGTGATGTTAAAAGATAGCGTGAGTAAATTATATACTTAAATCTGAATATTGGATTTGTCTGTACCTATTTATAATGTACAACACTCCTACAATATATCTATCTATAATGCGAAAGTCTTGACTGTCTTTCTTTTCAAAAGAAAGAAAAAAAAATTTTTTTTTCTTTCTATAAAATTTATAGAAATTTATCCCAAGCACAGGGCAAGTGCTAAAATAAAAATACGTTGCAAGAAACGAAAGTTATGGCCTTTCTAAAATGTGAATTTCATCTGTTATGATGAACTCATTTGGTGGGTACTCAGAATTGTGTATCTATAGGACATAACTACCCGCGTTAACGGGTTAGAAAGGAATTAAAAATTTCGCCACGGGACTTGAATCCTCAGTAGCTCAATTGGTTAGAGCATTCGTCGGCTTGAGACGAAAGGTTACAGGTTCAAATCCTGTCTTTCTTTTGTTCTTTCACGGCTAAACCTCTGAACCTGTGCTGATGAAATTTAAAATATAAGCTAATTTTGTTTTAAAAATCAAACCCCCAAGGACTATTCTACGCTGACAGCGAGTAAACTGCTAGGATATCTTCTAATATGTAAAAATGAATCTCTATTTCCCTTGGTTATCACGAGTGAATGGATGGACCAAATTATCTAATTATATTTATTTTATGTTTGTTATTGTCAGGAGTAGGTCCATATGAAAATGAATTAATATTCAAAGTTAGGACAGGTCAACATCTGTCGGCTCAGCTATTAAAGTTTATTTTACTTTGGTATATGTTTATATGTTCATTTATACGTAAATATGTCAACAGTAGATCTATTTATCTAACCACCACCAGATGAAGTTAGGATCTGACATCCAAATGTAATCATAATAGTGAAGAACCCTGCTACCTGACCTTCTATTAAATTAACGTGAATTATAGTAATTTAAAGTTTGAACCTTTGTAATTAAGGGTGACAAGGATAGTTGCGGTTAGCGGACACGACCGACCGCCATTCGGTAGGTATCCTGTAATAATTGCAATCATGAAGGCTTCACCGCTCCCAATTAAAATTGTTATTTGTTAGAACTTGGGCCGCGTGCCTGGATTTTGGAGTTTTTGATATTGGTTTGGTGACACATGATCTGCTCGTGGATCGTACGGGATGTTATACAGAGGAATTTAGTTATAGAATGGAAAACAGAAGTATTGAAATATTTTGTTGTGTGTGTAATGGCTGAAGTGTTAGAACTGTGATCACATACATTTGAGGCTTACAGAGTAAAGCCAAAGCCGCTATTCGTCTTCCCCAACCGTATCCTAATTACCAAAAGCACAATCGCCTGACGGATGGCCACAAACTCAGCGGGTCCATCGTCGTATTGATCCTGAGTCCTGATCATCTTGTATATGTTCAAAAGGAATGTATATTTTTGTTAACTACTCGTACTTAAGATTTTTATCTTGGTTCGCTTGGAAATTTTGTAACACCTCAGCGTTGATTTTCTTGTATCTTACAATAGGTCGTTATATTCACTTACCCAAGTGTAAAATGCAAATGCTGAAATCAAATAATTGTATTTAAATTTTTAATTTAAAACCATCTGTTAAAAATCTCTTTTTTAATCGATAAGCTCTTTATTAGTACCTCGTTATTTGTTTATGTTTTTTTTCTTGCTGTATATTGTATGTATAATAAAGTAAAAAATAACAATAAAAATAATCGCCTTTGTGGTCTAGCGGTCCAGGTATTGGATTTGACTTTATGGTTATGGTTCGATTCCCGGGTCGGGCTACCAAAGAAAATGTGTTTTTTTTTTTCAATTTTCTAATTTAAAAAAAAATTGCCCGGGATTGGATGTGTACCGGTTGTCGATAGTTTTGACACCTATCACATCGTGGGACTTAGTGCCTTCGGCTAGTCATGGGTGCCCTTGTGCCTCTGCCTATATCTTCGGGGATATAGGCGTGAAGATACTTTACTTTAAAAAAAAAACCTATCACCGTAATATCGTAGTTCCAACTTAGCATCGCTTTATTGATTACTGTGGTCTATAATTGCTTAACTTTTTACCAACTCCTTTGCTTTGTATCGCTATAAATAAACTCTTATTCTCGATTTCTTGAAAGAAAAATGAGAAAAAACTTAGTAAGCCGGTATAAAGCCGGCTTCATACGGATCACGGCTTATACCTAAAACCTTCGTTGTCAAGGATTCCCTCATTGTTAAGTATTACACGTATCTTTATCCTTGTTTTGAATTAGTTATTTCGCTTTTAGTCCCCCGTCTTTCGGGGCTCGTTCGCATTCGGCTTAGCGCGACGTGTGCCACTTCGTACATTTACATAGTATTATGGAAACATGTTTTTCAATTACCACAGAATCGATAACACAATATGGTTTGGATTATCGGGAAGGTGGCTTTTGAAGTATATTTTGTATGTTTTAAAAAGTAAATCAGCTAGTCGTTTTCGTTATAGTAGTTTGTTTTATTATGATACGAATTAAAGTTTACAGGTAGTTCACTATTTATAATAAAGCTTTTTGTTCATTTTTTTTTATTTGATGATCTCGGAAGAAATTCATGCTGCCTAGAAACATCAAATTGGTGTTGAAGCACTGCCAATCTGAGGCTGGGATGTTAGGCCTCGAGCAAAAGTAAGTTTACCAGCTACCTTATCCTCCAAACCAGATCAAGTCAACGGCAAGCACTGACGTTACAGCGGCAGGAGTAGATAGGGCGGTGGTACCAATCTGGACGAGTCAAAATGATATTTTTCTGTCATACGTATATAAATAAATAAACAACCTTTTTTCTTACGATAGCTGAAGATGACTTACAAGACATAGAAGTATGTTATTGTGCGTGTTGTGTTTGAGACGACTTCATATGGGTGTCCTTTGGAATTAAATCTGCTTTCTACGCAAAATTACGTCGATCGAGCTGAAATCTTTTCAGCTTAAATCAGCATCGATATAAAATAACATTGAATTAATGTCGCAAGTGAAAACACAAAATACATTTGTTATAAAGTGATTACGGTTTTAGGTAAATGCGCTTGTTTGCTTATTATTTTTTATTTGCCTGCCATTAAAAGTCAAGTAGTAAAACTGCAAAAACCGACTCCAACTGTTGCTTTAGGTACTACGTTTCGATTTTATAGTTCATTTTTCGAAAGTCAGCAAATGTTTCCGAAATGGCCCTACATAAATCTTAAAACTAACCATTCAACTCAGCCTAGTAATCGCGTAACAAACATGCAAAACACTTCTTTTTTTGCAGTCGAGTAAAACAGATAGATATGAATATGAATATTTTAAGATCATACCAGTATATAACAAACTAACTCAACAAAATTGGAAGGCTAACAAATTACGAATTTATGGTTTAGAAATAACGACGCCTTTAGTAAACAAAGGCGGTTATGGTGTTATGCTAGGCTGAGACTGGAAAGTTAAGCATCTTGTAACAGTTGTGGTCACGGTGCTAGTGACAGATAAACTTACAAATCGCTCGGCAGGAAAGCAGACTAACGCGACGAAAATGGTGCGCATACCTCGATCACTCATGCCCTTTTCTGTGCTCGACTTTCGACTACAAAGGGTAATAATTCCAATAAAATTTCTAAATTTTATTGGAATTTCTAAATTTCTAAATGAACAAACTTGAGATCTTCCAATAGTATGGGCATTCGATAGTTTTGATAAACGCGAAAAATAATTTAATTTAATATTTATATAATATCCTCTGTGATCCAGCGGTCCAGTATCGGACTTGACTTCTTGAGGACCCGGTTGCGATCCCCGGGTCGGGCAACAAAAAATAGAAAACTTGTATTTTAAATTTTCTAATCAAAATAACGTTGACCAGGATTGGATATGAGCATGTTTGGCATTGGGCTTGCCACCTATCATATTGTGGGACTTAGTGTCTTCGGCTAGTCGTGGGTGCCCTGGTTGTGCCTCTGCCAACCTCTTCAGGTATATGGGCGTCAAGTTTCATTTTTTAAAAAGTCTTTAGAAAGTTTTTTTGGAAATGTTGTTCTAAAGTGGTAACATTGAAAATTTTCAATAATCCTAGACAAATCCTACATGTGACGTAGCTAAATACCATCTCGATTACGTCAAATTTCAATCATCCCTTCTTTTTGTCGGGGGCAAGAGATGATGATAATATACAAAGCGGGATGGTCAAAACATCTCAGTTCAGTTATAGAATGGAAAACAGAAGTATCGAAATATTTTGTTGTGTGTGTAATGGCTGAAGTGTTGGAACTGTGATCACATACATTTGAGGCTAACAGAGTAAAGCCAAAGCCGCTATTCGTCTTCCCCAACCGTATCCTAATTACCAGAAGCACAATCGCCTGACGGATGGCCACAAACTCAGCGGGGGCCATCGTTGTATTGATCCTGAGTCCTGATCATCTTGTATATGTTCAAAAGGAATGTATATTTTTGTTAACTAACAAGATTAAAATCTAATGTAATAAGTGTATTACACCTATTGTGTAAAAATATTTCAGTGTAAACGAATTTTATGAAATAATGAAATTCCGCCTATAGGACAACTACTAAAGTGGTGTTGACTACCTGCAACTGGGTTGTCTTACAAAAGTTTACCGGCTACCCAGACTAAAATGAGTACGACAATAGTGGTAGAGGATTTTCGGAGTAACTTAGGCGCGTCAGATTAAGTTATGGAAGATATCCTGTACCTACCTGTACTCTATATAGAGACGCGCGTGTAGGGTTTATCCGTCTAATTTTTGGCTTGAGAATACACTCAGGCATGTGAGATTAAAGTACGTTAGGTTTATTGAATGCCAATACGTGCATGTTTAAATTTTCTGATAATATGAACACAAGTTATGATGGGAGTAGGATGGTCAAAAACTTTTAGAAACCAAGTCACATATTATGTTTATTGTCTATTACTGTGAACTGTCTGAATTAGTTATTTCAGCCATCGGGGACACATTAGGCATGTTCATTATTAATATTTGATGAGCTCGTTTATGATCAAGTGATAATAATTATTCTTTTAGGACGCCGTTTAACGCACCGCTAAAATCAAAAACCTCACATGATCTTTTGTACTCTCCCCTATTTAGTTGACAATGTCCAAAGGGTTAGTTACTTCATTGTACAGTTAGGTAAAGTTACTTTACATTTAGCATCGCGGACTCCATTGTTGCGGAGTACTATCGTTATTGCAGTAGGAACCAGCAAGGCGGTGGCACCAATCGGGTAAGTCATCTCAAAACATTACCAACTAGTCTTGATCTTGCAATGTATAAGCATCAAATGAACTGCCACTCGTCTACTACGAACTGCTTGCTAGGAAAGAACTTTACCTATATTCTTCTAGGATGTCTTACACGAATATGAGGTAAACCTATGAACGAAGACTATTCAGATTTGGTTTTTGCCCCCCAAGTCTGTCACTGAGATCATGGCATATACACTTGAACGTTTATTAGGGTCGTCTGTTCACTGCACTCCATTCAGAATTGGTTCTTAGATAGTATTGTTTTTCTCGTTATTGTATGCTTATAAGATATTGATGTAACCTGAAATTAAGTTTTACATATTACACATTTACTTTAAACTAATGGCCGCCCATTGGTCGGATTCGACCATAATAAATTTTAATATCTTGTTGACTAGAACGCCATCTTCATTTCTCAAGACTACTTTGTCAAGGCAACTACTTTGTTTCCAAACTGTGTGGTGCGCCAACTGTGATCTTTTATGGTTATCATCAATATATTTGTTTGTGTCTGTCAAATGCATGGTAGTGTG
Source organism: Calephelis virginiensis (assembly GCA_002245475.1). Taxonomy (NCBI): domain Eukaryota; kingdom Metazoa; phylum Arthropoda; class Insecta; order Lepidoptera; family Riodinidae; genus Calephelis; species Calephelis virginiensis. Next base: position 285,752 of record NJDC01000440.1, read on the forward strand.
GGTAATGTTTTATTTATTGATTTAATGTACTTTTTACGCATTATCATTAAACAATTTTAGCGTTCTGCACTTCTCCTACACATAAACTATAACTGTGCCAAATTTTATGCTGCTGCGTCCGCGCAATTTTAGTAAAAAGGGGTCAAAAGATTTGGCATCACGTATTATTACATAGATACTTTCTTAAACTGCTTAAAATGTAATTCCCAACAATTGGACATGTCATCCAAGTGAAGGTTGGATGACAATTTTGGACAGTGTTTAGCTAAACTTTTATTTGTAAGGGCTATTTTCAACAATGGGCTTCTGAAGTAATTGTCAAGATGTATTAAGTCTTTTATCAACAAACAAGTTTCGTTACTATGACTATTATATAGCAGAAAAGTTACACCCCCTATAAAGTACGATTTTCGCGGAAGTGTTTCCAAATGATGCCATCTTTTTACCATTTTCGTTTTGTCCAACCATGCATCTAACACCCTGTATGTTTTACCCAATATCCATGTGACAGAAGAGAAATAGCCAGGCCGTATAAAGCCGTGTAAAGTTTATGACGTTAAGGTATTTAGAGTTAGTTAGTTGTAAATGAAATTTCGAAAAATAATGTTTAATCGATTGAAGATTTACTAAAAGAATCTGTTACAAAATCAAGTTGCAAGTTAATAAAAAGCTTTTAAAAAATATTCAAGGACTTTTATTTTGAACCTGTATGCGAAGTGAGAATGACTAAACATACAGCGCGGCGCTACGCCTTCACTCTCCCTCTTAATTATGCTAAAACTAGCGATTGTTGTTAGTTATTGTTCAGCAAGTAAGTGAACTCATAGTATCGCTATATTATGCCGCTCCGAGTTAAATACGTAAAAGATAGATAAGAGAAGTGAGTTGGCGAAACTTGGAGCCCCACAGGATGTCGTCGACGGGTGATTGACGAGACGCACTTTGTCTTCGTCTTATTTTTACCAGCGTTGCTTATTTTCCTAATGGAAAACATATTTTTGGTTTTATTCCATTACTTATATACATGTATATCCTCAAAATTACAATATCTTTTCCTGTATCTATTATACAGGAAGGGGGAAGTTAGAAAATCTGCAAGAATCGTGATATTTGGCACTCGCTGCCTATTTCGTAAAGGACTTGACGTGTAGAAATGTTTTAATAAGTCTCTCTCAGTTATATGTAAAGCGATTTGAAGGTTTTTTTTCTAATTCGAAAAAACGTACTTCCGAGGCGGTTCCATTGCCATGGCATCGTAGCCCCTAAACGAATGGACATATTTGAAAGGTGACATGATTGAGAATTTTCCTTTCAATGTTATGAATAGTTTTTGTTGTAAGGTATTTTTTTTTAGTTATATGACTATACTGCACTTAAATGATATGTGATACATTGCAGTGAGAAAGTGTATGAGGCTCATGTTCGGATTGCACTAGCCGCATTTTTAACCAAGTTAAAAAAAAGGAGGAGGTTCTCAATTTGGCCGGTATATATATTTTTTATGTATGTACACCGATTTCTCCGAGGTTTCTGAACCGATTTCACCTATCCCGATGTTAATTTTTATTAAATTAAATCATATCAGCTATAAACTAAAAAGTATTAAATAAAAATAACTACTCTAATACAAACCAACTTCAAAATTTAAAGGAAAAAATAATAAATTAATTTCTATAAATTTTAAAGAAAGAAAAAATTTCGCCCCAGACAGGATTTGAACCTGTAACCTTTCGTCTCAAGCCGACGAATGTTCTAACCAATTGAGCTACTGAGAAATTTTTATTTCCTTTCTAACCCGTTAACGCGGGTAGTTATGTCCTATAGATACACAATTCTGAGTACCCACCAAATGAGTTCATCATTACAGATGAAATTCACATTTTAGAATGGCCATAACTTTCGTTTCTCGCAACGTATTTATTTTAATTTCTTTAAAATTTATAGAAATTTATCCCAAGCACAGGGCAAGTGCTAAAATAATAATAAATTAATTATTATTAAATTAATATTATTTACTTTTTAGTTTTAAAATCGGTTTTTATTAACGTAGTTATTTTTATATCAATGCACTGGCGAATCACGCGAACCGAGACATACCGACCATATTTAGTAGATATTCCACGTACTGGTACTATGAGGTGCGACACTTGTTTTGTAATTTAAACTGTTAAGCATTCGGTTTTAGAGCATAAGAGAACAGGCGTACAGGAGAACCGTAGTAAGTCACAATTTTTTGCTGCCACTATACGTCAGATGATTAGCAAGTCGTTTTGCTATTATAAAAAATAAAACTTAGTTAATGAGTAAAGATCCGTATCCCCAAAGAGGTATGCATAGGGGTTTGTACCAGGAATAATGTAAATGTGTATGTATTCCCTAAATGTGATAGGTGATGAACTATATTGCTAACCAATTTTGAGTTGTCCGATTTAAAAATGTGTCCTGAGAACTTGTTCTCGCACTCTAACACCGGATCACTAGACCTTGAAGGCGAAGAAGGAGATAGAGAAAAAAGACTTGATTGTTGAATTATTTTCTGTTCTAATTTTCTAAATTGATAATTTATTCGTGTCTTACAGACGCAAAACAAAACTGATATTTTGAACTGGAATCTATTTTAAAAATAGAAGTTTCCTATTATTTACTATGTAAATCAGGGATGGGGTGCGGAAATATCTTTCGTTAAAAAAAGTGTGAAAACGTAGTGACGTGTGGGCGGACTCAGGCTATTTTGATATAAATATAAAGTACGCACATTGAGCACGTTTAACCCACGTATATGTGAAATAGATTTTCTTTTATGTACGAAAATGTATGAAATTAAATGAATGGTATAATGAACATATTCGTACGTGTACGTGAAATTCAATTACAAATGTACACGCTACATTCAAATACGTGCTAGTTACCAAAAGTTGTTACATTATATTTTTGTTTATGTGAGTTGGATAACTTTACTACATCGAGTTGTATCGTTTTAATGATGATGTTTTAGATGTGGTGTCTTAGTATTTGTGATCGCCCTCTTCGAAATCATTTCGAAACTTGATCTTTTTTTTTAAGTAGGTACACTTCATAGGTGTGAGAAGTAGGAACAACGTTTGCCTGGTCAACTTGTATACATGAATTTAGTCAAATATAAACTTCCAAATCTACTTACACACGTTCATAGATCTACATAATGTTTTTGACAACGTATATTAGAGCTTCTTGATGAGGTAATTAAAACAAACATAGTTATTGTTTTTAAGGACATCAAATCTAATTATTGTATATAGAACCAATAACTGAATTAGCTTAATGACTTTCATAACAGAAAACATATTTTATACCAACCAAATTGAAACAACACACAATAGAACAACTACAACATGTAAATATTTGGCAAATAATATATCTAAATATTCAACCAAGATGCGTGTAAGATGTGATGTGTGCTGTGATAGTGGTTAAACAAGCTTACAAAAAAATTAAAAATAATATAATATAACAAAACTGTAACTGTAAACAAAAAAAGAGATACTAGAAAATATAAAAGAGACAAGAAAACTCATAGCCCCATACAAAATATGATTATCGACCATTTTTGCCAGACGACATATTAACACGTCAACACTGTCCTAGATAGTGGTTTGAATTAACTCAATTATCTCAAAATTTGTTAAAGATAACATACAACATGTGGATATTTGTATAAAGCCCATTTATCTGACTATACTCCAGTAAAAAAACATTATTATTTTGCGTAAATCATGGTAAAACTAACAACGAATATATTTCTCAAGAAAATGTGAAAAACAAGGAAATGTTTTGGTTCAGTTCAGACCGCTGGATAAAAAAAGTTCTTCAAGTCAAAAACTGGTCAGCATCAGTTTTAAAATCTTTTGTTGAAAGACTATTTTATGAACCTTGGACGATGATACTACATTTGAATTTGAAAAAAAAACATGAAAACAAATATTTATGCGGTATAATGGTAGCGCAGTCTCGTTTACCTACAGTAATATTTGGATATTTTTTGTGTCAAATGCCAAGGGCAATAGGCATGCTCCAAGCTGGGGCTACTCAACGGAGTATTGCTGAAGATATAAGAACAAGATGAAATGTGACATCTAGGTTATGGTCACGCTACCGTGCTATTGGTGAAGAGGCTAAAATACATCTAGGTGGGAAGCGCATAACCACTCAACGACAAGAACGATTTTTGCAAGTTGCCGCGACAAGAGAACTTAATGTTACGGCCGTGCAGTTGGTTCACAGGCTCTAGATAACCAAACTGTGAGGAGAAGGCTGCATTAAGCTAAACTTTATGCTCGCTACAGCTTCAGCAGCACGCCGAAGAAATCGTGGACGACGACTTGATTGGGCTCGTGTACATTTGCTCTGGGAAGTTTTACAAAATATCTCCAGTCAGTTTTGTTATGTGTACTTTAAAAACATCGTTAAAGAAAGGGAAGTTAAGAGAAACCGAAAAAGAACGTCAGTAAGGAAAAGAGTTGGTGTCATATCGTACCTACTAGTAGTTAAAAGAGAAAGCGGAGAAAAGATTGGAATGACGTTTCCTTCGCTGACAAAAACGATGCTACAAAATAGCAGAGAGAAAAATCTGCTTTAATGTAATACATTAATTAAAGCTATGATTAAAAAAAGTATAATCATTATAAATATTTACTCGTCTAATTAAAAGTTCTCATTTACCCTCGGTCAAATAAACATACGCCCGATTCTTCGTAAAGGTTAATTTCAGGGCCCGTACCTTATTAAAAGGTCAAGCTTTTTATTTCCAAACTTCCTTTTATAAAATGTGAGGGATATTAAGAGCATAATTCGGTTTAAGCAGGGTCCCTCATCGGGACCCTTGTCACGCGACATGAAAGCACTTCATATACATTCATATTATATGAGGGAGGAGTGCTTTTCGTATTACCTGCTTGGACAATATTTCAGGATTAATTATTATTTGGTGTCATGTTCAATGGTCGTCCGATAAAGTTCATCTTATTCTCATAGACTCGACTAAATACACACAAGATAATGTAAAAAAATATCGACTTCAATTCCATTAGCACTACAAGGTTGTCTCATATAAATTTTATTAAGATCCGGCTTGTCGTTTTTGATAATACTTAATAATTTATAAGATTTTAATATACATGTACATGAAAATTTATGCATTATTAAACAGGTATAACTCAAAATCAATTTTTCGGATTGCTATAAAATTTACACGGATTTCTATAAAAAAGCCTACTACCTACCATCAAACAAAGAAACAAAAAAATGCAGTCGAATTGATAACCGCCTTCTATAATAAAAAGTAGTAGTTTTGGTTGGTCAAAAATAGTTTGGTTAGCATTAAAATAATGATCAGCTATTTATTAGATGATTTATTTTTTTAACGACGTCATGTCTTGCTTCCTAACAAAATGATAATGATAACTGCTGAAATAAATTCTTATATATATATAAAATACGATATATATAAAATACGGGTCTCGTAGTTTTGTCTGTGATGTACTCCTACACTACTTAACTAATTTTAACAAAATTTGTGCTTCGTGTGCTGTATACTGCTGGCCCGATTTTAAGAAGACATGACTTAAATGTTATGTTGGTATTGATCAGTCATTCGCTTACAAAGGGACGGACCTATAATATCCAAGAATTTCTTTAAAATATTTTACCTAATGTAATCCAGACTCTTATCCGATAATTATTTCTCAGAATAATAACAAATAACAATTTTTCATAAGTAAATGTCAAGTCATTATACTCAAGGTCCATACTATTTGTAGCTTTTAAATTGGCAAAATCTACAATTTTAAACTACGCTAATGATTCTCTTCCAACAGTTTCAGCAACGAAACACGAGACAGTCGGATTTACATTTAATTGACGTACCCTTTGCAAGGATCGAGACAGTTCCTTACCTTTGATTATCCTTACGACGAGGAACTGTAAACCCAGCACAGAAACCTTTGATTATACACAGCCAGGAACTGGAAATCTTTGCCTTGAACTGAATTCTCGGGAAGCTGTAATTTGAGAATTTAAAGACCAGCGATTCCTAAAGTGGGTTCCGCAGAACCAGAAGCGTTCGTAGAAATGTCACATGTATTTCATACTACTACGTATTGAGAGTTAGAGAGAATTATGCTTGTATTAGGGGTACTTGTAAAGCAGTGTAACAATTTCATTGTTCGCTTTGCTAGTGAAATATCTAAAATAAATTACGCTGTTCTTAATTTTTAATAATGTTATATGGGATTTTATAATATAAAAGTTTGGGAAACCTCCACTGTAGAAAATGTATGTATAAGACAAGTCTGTGTTTTGTCTTAATTTTTAATCTTAACTTTTAAGAATGTTGCTTCAATCTTTGTATCAAACGCAAAGAGAAAAACGGCCACTGACCTTTGAGTCCAAAACAGAGTTAATCAACAATTCTTGAATTGCTTTAAAAATTATATTTTTTTATACATTTAAGGTTTGACTTTGCAATAACTTTGCACTTTCCTTTAAATGTCTTCCTGTATTCCTACACATATCATCCGACAATACATAAACGAAAAAAAATTACTCATGAATCACAAAACCTAGATAACTATTAAATTTATTTCTAAATCTAATCTGATATTTTTTGCTGCTGTACAATTTTATTAGTATTTAATCAATACATATCCGCTTGCTACAACGGTGCCCTGTGAAGGCAGAGTGAATACGACTCGCACTTGTTCACTTTTTAAACCCCAACAGAAACGAGTTTTGAATTACAAGTTTGACATGTCTGTTTGTGTATATGCCTGTCTGTGGCATTATAATTTTTGAACAGATGAACCGATTTCGATGATGTTTTTTGTTGCTGCTGACGTAATAAAGATGGTTCTTAGCTACATTGTACTGAGCACTTAGGTTTTGTCAGGAGTTCAAAGAAAGTTTTAATTGTAGGTTTTTTTATATAGGTTGTGTAAATATATATAACGTATTCTAACCGTTAATTGTATAAACGAAAACTGTACATTAAACAATTGAAAAAAAATATCTTCGTTGATCCCAATTCGTATTTTTGCCATTAGTTTTTTAAATATGTTAGCTCCTGTCAGGAGTTGAACGATCGTGGATGATTTTAATGATAACTTTGACGTTGAAGACTTTGTTACTCATTTAGACGTCTACTTACGCTAACCTCCCAACTAACGAGGCCATCATAAATTGAACAAACCTTGCAAATTGTTGTATGTTTATCATTATTTATACATTGATTTTGCTTGATTATCTTTAGCTTCAATAAATGTTGATCGAGAAACCAGACGCTTATTATTTAGGATCCAAAACTTGGCTCCTTAAGTGAAGCAGCTCAATTAATTTTAAACTCGTAGTTCTATATAAAATCTTTGTTTGACTCTATTTAAAACTTACCTTTGAAATCTGTTCAGTCAAGAGCTTCGTACTTAAAACAGGTTATTTGAAGAGTTTTGTTATTATATTTGTTTTACCGTCAGATTTAATAAAGTTAAAAGATGTTTAAAATTTGTGTACAAACCTCCTACGTTGTATTGAAACTTGGTTAAATACTTACGCATTGTTACGGGAGAGAATGTCGGAGATTCAATTAATTTGTAAAAAGTTTATGTTTATCGGATGAATAAATTTAATAAACGCAATAAGGGCAATTCTTGGTGAATTATTATGACAGCAAAGTTTGAGATGTTCCACGTTAAAAGCTAATTTCTGAGTTAAACCAGGGTTTCTTAAACTGGGCTCATGATGAGGTGACGAGGGACCCAGAATGCTAACTATGAATGAATTAAATTGATGTTTACCTTTTGTCATCAGGGATCCATTTCAATAGTGAAATTTTGATAGTGGTTTGTGCATATTATAGAAGTATATAAAGAGCCTCTTAGCCCTTTATAATTGTCGCATTTTTGTTTTCTTAAATCGTAAATTGTATAGGAACATTGGAAACCTGTTCAAATAAACTTATCTTTCACTTTTATATAATGTTAAAAAATGATTCTTAACATATCAATTTATGTTTCTAAATAACAAATAGGTCATTGTGTCAATTGAATTTGAAAATATTGTCGTCCTGTTTAGATAACGAGTTCATTGTCGTGTTTATGAAAACTTGTCTCGGGTTCAACGGAATATTTTACAACGTTGATTAAGATTTCCGAGCTCTTGTCTCTTCTTTCTCGCTTATCCAGGTTTCGCTGTGTGTATTTTAAAGCTTCGTGTTATAGTTCAACTGACACTTTGATATGTTAAATAGTTTATGAATGTAGATTGTACAATGGTTTACAAGTTGTTCAAGGTTTATATTTGTCTGTGTGCCAGACACTAGTTCAGAATTCAAATCCTTTGAGAGTGAATCAGGCAAATTGTGTACAAACATAAACCAGCGTCTGGCGGGACCGACGCGACACCAGATTAAGTAGTTAACTCAAACCAGAGCAACGTTAATTCTCAACAGTTAGTGGATGCTTCTAAATTCACTTGCCTATAATTTACGGTGAGTATTTCTAAGATGTCTAAGTTTCTGCCCCAGCTCGTTATTATTTATTAATTTATTATCCTTACGTGATAGAACTCGCTGTGGATTCAAATCTAATACTAAACATATTTCATACGCAGTATTGAAACTTAATCTTTTGTTGTTTGACTACCAGTTTCCAATACCGATAAATAGTAAAACCTAAGCTACTATCCTATTAAATTTGTGCGATACTGTATAAGCTTTTTCTAGTAACATTAACAGCTTCTTTTTTCTTCCAATTTAGAATCATAGGATATATGATTTTTGTAGATTATAAGTTAAGAAGCTGTCGTGGAGACTATACGAGGCAACTACAAACGTGGTGTAGTTGTTATGATTTGTATTATTGCCATTCACTTTATTTTGTTTCTAAGAGAATAACTATGATGATTCGATAGCTAGGCTGTAGAATAATCTAATCTCATTAAACACATTTTGCTCTTGGAAAGAGTTGTCGGATGTCGTGTATGTTACGTATCAGTATACTATATCCGTCTTATTAATAAAAATCGCTTAGTCAAAGTATTATCCAACCTTACAACTGTAGTTGTTACTACCCGAGTAACCAAGTATTAACTTCATATTGAAAACGTTATTAATAAACGTGGCGTAACCATAAAGTATTAACACCTTTCTTACGATGGTTTAACGCGCATGTGATGACAGCACAAAACGTGTTTCATTTGTCATTAATGTCATTGTCACATGTCATTTGTTTTCATCCTATTTGGCGGGAGCGTTAAAAAGGACTAGCGCGCTTTTTTAAGATTATTAGGATTCCCTCCAAAGTAGAAAAAACTGAACAACTAAATTGTTTAGTGACAAGTATATAATTGTAAACGCGATAAACTATATATAAATCTAAAATTAAGTTAAACAACAATAAGAAGCTGAGTTTTTCAATGTTTTGTGAAGGTTATTAAATAAAAAGTTTTATTTGAAAAATTAAGAAAATGATTAGCACAACATACGAGGTATGGGACTGGGAAGGGAGACGATTTCTTGAAGAATAGCTTTGAAAAATACATGATAAGTAAATGTTTGTTTAAAAACTTTGGAGCCAATGTTACTTTTTGTCATTACAGGTTTAATGAGTTATGAAAAAAAATAACATTGGCTTTCATGTGTAATTGTAAATAAATTATGTATTTTAAGCTGTTATAGGGAAAATAAGCAGTTAAACAAAATGACTTCAGAAATAAATTCGGCTAAATAAAACTAAGAAAAAAAAATTGAAATGTGTAAAACATGCATTTGACGAACTAAAAATGAAAAAACCTTTAAATATTTTATATTTACTGAGAAAACAAATTTCATAATTTGGGAAAAATATAATAAAATAGTAGGAAGAGGCAGTGTGTCAATAGGTCTTAGCGTGTCTTAAGAGGAAAAATTGATTTAAAAAAGTATTTACTTCCAAGTTCCAATATTTTGTTTTGTTTATAACCTATATCTATATATATCTATATCTTTTATATTTTTTGTAGCTTTTCAAACTTAACATTAATTTACATAATTCGGCATCGGAAAGTAAGGTTTCTAACGATTTTTTGATGAAATACAACAACCTACTTTCGGATATTTAAACTAAATGTCAAGATAAATTAATCCTTACAGTGTCACTAAACCATGTAGGGGCATAGATTATCTTTAAGCCAGAGTTCAGCTTCGTCGTAGTTTACTTCATCTCTACTCCATCTTTATTCATTGTGAATTTGTGTAATGTCAAGTTCGACCTTGGAGTAAAGTTAGAGTCATTGTAATCTATGTTTATTAATAAGATGGTATGTGTTATGTTATCAGAGCCCTTACCGTAAGTCTATGGCTTGACAAGTTGACTATACTCGTTAGCGTCCCCGTAAATTATTTGTCTGAAAATTTTGAAGAGCGCCTTTATTAAAAACGAAGGGCCACTTGTACGTTCCTGGGTTAAGTATTTAACTCTGAGTTAACCTCTAATTAGGGTTAAATCGCTTTATATTTGACAGTTTAACTCAATTTTACCTCAAGAGAAATACATTTTTAGACAAAAAATCGCTATAAATTTAGACACGTTAATTACCAAAGGTAATCTATACAAACTCACGGTTGAGGCGCTGGTGTTCTCCCTCTAGACACTTTAACTTTTCAAGCTCTAATTTCACAAGTTTATATCTAAGTCAAGATATTTGGCTTAACCTCTTGATCAATATGAGAACTACGGTGAAATGGCGTATTTGAAAAGTAATGATAGGTGAATACTTTTTTAAACCTACGCCCATCTAATGGTCGCAAATCGGCTAAGCCATATATTATGATTTAAGTGTAAAGTTATGAATTTAAATGAAGCTTTTAGAGTTATAGCGTTTACAGTATGAAGCTTGTCTCTACATGACATCTGACTTTTTGACAGTGATGGTATCGTTCCATGTGTATCCATGTGGTGTCGTTTCGGCAACATTTTACATGAAAATGTTTTAATGGGATTTCATTTATTTTTGTAAGTTGTTGATAACACCACTACTACAAATGATTTGACTAGGTGTTAAAAGCTGTGTAGAAGCTCGTTCTAAACGGAGCCACGGCTTAAAACTTTCTGTGGCCATAGCGTCATTGCTCATAAGTATCCCGTGCTAGAGGGCAGAGTAATAAGTGGCTTCGCACATTTGTTTTATTAAGATCCCAACCATACGATAGCGAGACCTTAATATTTTTTGAAGAAGGTTGTATATTCATAAAAATACCTGGTTTGTGGCGAGGGGTGAAAAAAGTTCCAAGTTTGAGAATTGTTTTGTTGTTTTCTAAAATGTTACATACTTTCATTTTGGAAGTGTCTGACTTTCAAACGATTAACTTACAGAAAAAATAGTTTTTTTAGTTTCAGATCAATATGCTATGAGCATATGATATGTAATCAATATGCTATGAGCATATCATATGTAATCAATATGCTATGAGCATATGATATGGAGTGACCCAAGTTTTTTTATGCTGTTTTGTAAGTTTAAAAATTGTAAAGCGGTATTCAGAATACATGAACTTACCAAGTCTCTGCTGCGTAGGATGAATAGTTTGGGAATAAAGTAGATGTGATATACGGACGGGCAGGTATTTGGAGATGTCAAAATTATTAGAATTTCATATTTTTTTCCGGACGGCCACGGAATTCTAAAAGTCAAGAGGCATCAAACATAAAAAAGAATATCTAAACACCCTCATATTGGATGTAATTTTAAGAAGTTTATATTATGTGTCTTAAAGGAACTTAACGGAAACAAAAAAGTGTTTGAGAAATGCTAAAATATTTATATAAGAGTACCAACCACGTATCCATCTTAGCATGTCTGTACCCACAACTTAGGGAGAAAAAATATCTAGACATGTTATATTTTGTACGGCACTGCAATGTGGCGCAATGTGTGGCGGATTTTTATGTTCTCGTAGTCCGGTATTTTTTCTTATAGTAATTAATTATCGAAATTGTTTGTCGCTATCTGTTTAACTGAGTATCATGAAGGTTTGAATTTACAAAACTTGTTTCTCAAGGTGGACCTGTCTATTTTAGTTCATAAAAGTCTTTGTTCGATGCTTGTCGGGTTATTTATGAGCATCTTAAAAGCTCCGCCGCTTTACCCTGAACGTTTCTTGTGCTTTACTTTTTAAATATTGTGTATGTGAAGAGATCGCGTATATATGATTTGTATGAAATGTGCTCCTACAGATTACTGGCCGTTTCCTCTGACTTCCCTCGCGCTTTGATTTTACAATCACTTTCTATAAAACACAATGCGGCTATACGTTTCTAATGAAATGGAAATGAATTAATTTTAGGTCGGCTAAAATCCATTAAGTCTCCGTATAACATATTTTTTATGTGAATATCAGGCATGTAACATATTACACACGTTTCAATTATATGAACAAACAACAAAAGGCAATGGATTTGTTGATGGTAGAAATTATAGTAGAAATAGTTGTGCCCGGTTGGCGATAGGCTTGCCATCTATCACGTTGTGGGACTTAGTGTCTTCGGCTAGTCGTGGGTGCCTTGGTTGTACCTCTGCCTACCTCTTCGGGAATATGGGCGTGAAGATACTTTAGTACATGTCGCTTAGTGATGCAAAAAAATATTGTGTGTTATCTATTGAACTAAGTTGCCACTTGCGTAAGTAAATTTGCCAATAACCTGCATACTAGGAATACATCATTGAAGAGCACATACGTTTTAGCAGCAGGAAAAGGTAAGATAAATTGTTGCTGAAATTTATCACTTATTACTGTTTACAATTACATTTGAATCAAATACACAAATATTTCCTATTTAGACAGTAAGTTAAAGTAGTGATTTAAGTGAGATGTAGTTCTAAGCAAGGGATTACCAAAGCAATTGTTTAGTTAACCAGACGTTATGTTTGTTGAGATTAATTAATTAGATGTTGCTGTTTGATTTGTTGATTCATTCCTACTAACATTAGAACTGGTTCTTATCATATATTCGTGGTCGCTTTCAGGCGGATCGTTTTGGCCAAAAGGCCGCTTGGCACGGATTGGCTGCTGGTGTTGCTTAGGATGGCATTTTATCTCCTTTGCTCTGCTCGGTTTTAAGAAAGAAAGAAAATTATTTATTTGCGGAATATGTGTGTAAATGAGATGTTACAAAAATATTTAAGCATATCAACATATTCTACCATATTTTGGTGTGCAAATATTTTA
>NJDC01000440.1:302301-319835 GCA_002245475.1 Calephelis virginiensis
AACAGACCAGGATAACATAAATATAAAGGATACGAAAACGCGATAAAGCTCACCAAAGAACGTGCTCTAATAATGAGTTTTGATATCAATATTCTTGAATAATTATATTATTGTTAGCTTCTTGTTTGATATTTTTTTATGTACGTACATTGTTGGTGTGATTGAACTACTCTTACACGGAAAAATAATGAAATTGACTGCATGAGGTCCCGGGTTCGAATCCCGGTCGGGCAACAAAAACAAAATTTGGGTTATCCTATTTCCTAATAAAAAAAATGTTGCTCGGGATTTTACATGTGCTCGGTTGGCACCTATTACATTGTGGGACTTAGTATCTTCGAGTATTCGTCGGTGCCCTGGTTTTGCCTCTGCCTACCTCTTCGGGGATATGGGCGTCAAGATACTTTTTTTTAATAATGAAATAAAGAATGAAGAATAATACAGTATCAATTAAAAACTTGATATTCCACTAGAGCAGACAGTAATTAGCTATCGGGTAGTCATTTTGAGAGCACTCGCTCTATCCAATTAAATTGGATTTGTGTCTTTTACCTAATGCTGCGATGTCACTTGCGTTAATGTTATATTTCGTTGGTCGCCTAATGTTCGTATTTTTTGAAGTGAAAACTTCTTTAGCGGCGTTGCGCACTTTTTTTTGGAATGGGTAAAAACTTCTAAACTCGCGTCAGGACCTGATTCATAAGACAAAAATTCGTAAGACGGCGAAGGGCGCTTGCGCGAATAAGACGGCCTAGGGCCTTTGCGCAAACGTTCATGTTGTCATGTTTATGTGCGATAGCGCAATAAATGAATATTGTATTCTACTATATAAATAATAGTACTTTCATACTGATAATTAAAGCAATTCGTGCAAAATTATTTCCTAACCATTCCAAAATATCAAAAATGCACAACGTAATTATTCAAGTTTTCACTTCTGCCGGAACTAACGGAATGCAACCAGTCGTGTTTTTTACTAATTTTAATTCATCTTTATCTTCTTTCAACGTTAGGAATAGGAAGACAGAATTTATGTAAACACATACGCTTTAAACAAAGTGCTGTCAGATTTGTTCGTACGTGACATTTCGACTTCCTCTCTCTTCAAACCTTACCAGCTGCTTGAGAGGTACAAAGAACGTTTGAAGACACATTTGGTCACCATGTTAGTAGAAAAGGTAGTGAAAAAAAACCTATTCATTCAAAACTTTGCTACTCGTATTTGTACATAGTCATGTCAAGTAAAAAAACAGTGTTATAGAAGCGCAAAATTATATAGAAAAACTTCTTAAACTTGAAGTCCAAAGAACGAGAGTAATAAGGGGCGAATAATGGCGACAGAAGTTTCTATTGTCTCCTCGAAGCTATTTAAAGTTTCCTGTATCTTGTCACCAACAAACTTCAATATGCTGTACTCTCGGTACTCCTTGTTTGGTCTTCGGACTATTCAAAGTTTTGTAAATGCCTAACGCAATTTTAAATAGGCTTTAGAGTTTACGTTAGCAAAATTTAGAAGATACATATAAATAGTTAAATTTTGCTACAAAATTTGCACAATGACTGCATGGCTTTGCCGGGTTGCATCAAATGAATATTATCTTTTAAATTTAGTATTTCAAAACAAAATTTTGAGAATTGACAGTGTTGAAAGAATTCTGCTTTTAGAAGGCAGTGTCAAGGGCATGGTTCTTCTATTCATTGTATCCTGTGATCTCTAATGAAAATCGTTTTAATCGGCTGCATCTTGCTCTGGCATACTTTATAAGGGCGGAAGCCATTTTTGACGTCAAATAGCTCGGTAGAAGCATTTACTCGTATTTTTTTAATATATCCTTAATCTTATTTTTTTCTTAAATAGGAACCTTCTGACAATAATTAACTTAACAAAAAAGAACAACCAAAATTGTTTATTAAAAGAACGAATTAAAAAAAATGTACCAAGGTTAAATGCAGAATTCAATCTCTTACTATTGTATTATAATTTATAAGATATATAGATCCATTTAAAATTATTCACGTAAAATATTGCCAAGACAAGTCAATATGGCTCGCCATGACAAAAAGTTGTTAGATGTCACGTATAGATAGCCCATCTTCTAAGTCTGCACGCTCTAACCCTACAAACCTTAGCTTTATAAATTTTAAACCTAATAGTCAAAATATATGGTTTGGTTTTTTTTGCTACTGGCACTAAACTTTGGTTGAAAATATTCAAACGTTCTACAACCAAGCTATTGTTGCAGTAACGAATTGGCCCAGCTATATGTTTTGACTAAGCTGTGAAGTTTATGAGGTTAAAGTTTGTAGAGCTACAGCATGTAGTTTGAGGCTTGCCATATAACTCCTGTGTCCCACGGTAATATCTGTTTACCTATTTTTACCCATATCAAATTTGGAAACAGATATTGTAATTTTATTTAATAATGTTATAATTATAAACAGTAACAGTAATTAACATTTTGTTTTAAAAATAATTTGCATGATAACTATTTGGTATAAAAATAACTACGTTACAAAACCGACTTCAAAACTAAAAATTCAAAAATAATTAAGACTTAATATTAAATATATACTACCTATAATATTTTATTATTTTTTACTTTTCAGTTTTGAAGTCTGTTTTATTAAACTTAGTTATTTTTATTTCATACTTATTAGTTTCTTGCTGACATGATTTAGTTTAATAAAAATAGACATCAGGATAGGTCAAAGTAGAGAAAAAATGCTCATAAAATAAAAAGTAATGGGCCTACTTGAATCATATTTTTATGGGACCAATTTGTAACTATTTCGCATCAAGCAAATAAAGAATTACGTAAATCGGTTCAGATATCTCGGCGAAATCGGTGTACATGCATAAAAAAATATACCGGCCGAATTGAGAACATCCTCCTTTTTTTAAAGTCGGTAAAAAATCGAATGAAAAACTTGGCTTTGTATACAAGATCATCCTTATGCTGCCTATACAACTAAATGTTATTACTCTATAGGTGATGTGGTTTTCGCATATACCTAGCAAGTATTGCTAGTACGAACCACTTCGATAAAAATTGACTTATTCAAGTTTAAAATACTAACGAAGCAGTTAACAAGCTTTATTATTTCCTTTTTACTTCGTAAAATAAACTACGCTCAGTTTTTATGCGAATGAAGGTATAAAATATTCTGAATAAAACGAATATTCGCGTTTATTTAACCTTACGTTAGGAAACGTACTCGAATGTGTATATTTGGTCGAACCACTTGCATTTTGAGAGCGTGAAGATTGGGAAGTGTAAATCTAACTTCGTTAGTTCTTGCACCGTATTCGGGCTCTTTTATTAGTAGTTATTGGATGGCGGAAATTCGAGCTGAGAGGGTTGTAAGGATATATTTTGTATGTTGAAATGAAATGAAAAAAATAGCAAATATGTGCATTACAAAGTTGCTCCTACGAACTTCATCGTATTAAAACATTCCTACGCATTTATTATGTGCATAGAATTTACTAAGAGGAGAAATTTTTTTATTAACATTTTTAAAAAACTTCTTAAAACCTTCTCCTCCACTATTGAGATCTGGCGGTTCAAAGATATTTTGTTGCCTGACCCGGGTTCAATTTCCTGGTTAGGCAATAAAATATAAAAAAGAAAATATGTTTTTAATTAATATCTGAGATGTCAATTTAGCCACAATTTTGTATGGAAAATGTCGACTTATGACTGACTAAAAGATAATTTACGTCTTTGAGTGCGGCCGCTGTTGTCTTCGGCTAGTCGTGGGTGCCTTAGTTATATGTCTGTCTACCCTTTTTGGGATATTGACATAAACATAATTTTTTCTTCTTAAAAAGCGGTGAATTTCTGCCACAGCTCCATCGTATTAGTATCGACGTTTTACCTTTTCCTGTCGTCATGTCTTAAATGCTCGTCATGGTTGTGTATTGTTGTCAGTTATTGTTATTAATCCCAACCTTTAATTGACGACGCATCGGTAATGCGGTGCATTGGCACATTATGACATGTGTATTTTCTGCTGATTCGTATGCTAATATGCTATAATTGGTAACAAAAATATAATAATTTCAACGTGAACGGAAGGCATGTCATCACCGTCCATAGACCTATTTTGCACCGGCTTCTAACTAAACATTTATAAGTTTCCACATTTCTTTTCAGTCACTTATATAAAAGCTCTTCGAAAACGTGTAAAAGTGGCTGTTCAAAAATGCTAGCGTCCGTATAAAGTGAAAATCTTCACTGTAATTAATCAGGGTTGTTAAATTTAAGTTGACAATGCCATACGAAATCCCCGTTGGTTGGGTGATGACGGCTAAACCTCCCGTATTACGGTCGCGTCGCGTAATCCCGTAATGGAACCCCCGGACAGGCCAATACCGATTACGTTTTATATTACCGTTCTGCTTTTCTCCGTAAATGTAGGTTAGTAGCTGTAGTTCTGGAATATAGTGTCACACTAAATATTTATAAATATTGGTCTATGTGTCAATTGCGCAATTTAATATATTATTGATTTATTGATTATTCGATGACTGCTGGTATAAGAGTTAAAATATTTTAACTTGCAATCCCTCAATTTCGACAAACTATATTTCATTTGGTCATCTCACCACGCGTAACGTTATAAAACGGAAATAATTTCCCTATTTTTTTAAATTTCGATAATTAAGAAGGTTATGAAAAAAGTTAAGTTTAGCGGAACGGATTTCCTTGTACTTTCTAAATTATTTTCGTATAGGTAAAAATGTAATTTTAAGAAACAGAAGTAATTGATCTAATCCAAATTATTATTATCATATTCGCAAAAAAAAAAACAATGTAGCTGTCTTTTTCTATATTGTAATATCTACATTAAAAGTTTGACCTTCATGGATATGTTTTGTATCTCATTAGTTGTTAACCCATCTAATATAATAATATAATGAATCTTCTATTTCGCGCGGTTGTCGCATCACGTTTGAACGGATGGAACAATTTTGCTAATTATTTTATTGTTATATTGGTTATTGTCATGAAGGATTCGGAAAAACCGGGAAAATTGCAGAGAAAGTGAGATTTTTCCCACTTTCTTTGCAATTTTGTTAATGTCAAAAGAAGTTCGCCGGGTCGGGTGTTCTGTAAATAATATCTAATCCGTTTCCGGTTCTTATCCGTTTTCATATTCTATCGGATATCGTCATGAAATATCAATCTGATTTTTTTTTTGTATAGTCCTCCGTGTATCAAATGAAATCAGATATTAGTTTCTCCGATTTTCTTTAAAGCTTACTTGTTTATTTAATATCGCATTTTGTTAAAGAGGATTGATGTCTAACGCTACTCGCATTACGAAATGAATCAGTAACATATACCAAACCGTTTACAGGACTTCCGTTTATTTCATTTATCATATAAATATTTTCTTTCGTAGTAAAATCTTGGTTCTTTTTGTGTTTTTGTGCCATTCAAATGCCATATATTGGCAACTGCAATAATAGTTTTGCAATGGTTTGCCCAGACTGGAATTTGCCGCTCTACGGCCTATCTTTTCGCCATAGTCAGTGTTTTGCTATTGAAGTGTTCCGAAAATTACAGCCTTAGGTTGGCGTACTATTAATACTTTTGTTGTCTATAGAAGGTCACCTTTGTTGCTGACCATCAACCTGTCTATTCGTCTTTTTGCCTAGCAGTAATATAATAATAAAATAAGTGCATGGAAAAAAGTAGGTGTATTACTAATATAAGGGATATTAGTTGGTAAGCACCTACTTTTTATAGAGGATCTGACACAATTTTAATTGCCTTTTATTTATCAGATTTATACAGATTTTTTAAGTAGAAATTAAGTATTATTTTATAGAAAAAAATCTACAAGCAATAGTTGACAAATTAGTTGTCAATATTTGATAATTTGACAGTAACATTTCGTTTTTCTGTTTTATTGCAAATACTATTTAATTTTCCATTTCGTTTGTTAATATATTTCCATGCTTCATTAACTAGTTATTTTATACTTTACATATTTTATTAATAATATTTAAGAATATTAGCTAACTTTAATAACATATAACAAAAATAAACATGTATAACGGTAGTCCAACCAAGGAGCTGAAAAATTATGTAAATGTATGTTCTGAATCATTGGTACGAGTATATTTCATAATGGAAAGGTTGTATTGTGTTCTGAAAATGCATACTAAGTCACATGTTATTAAAATTGTTAATAACTTTTAATTCCGGGCTTTTAAAAATCCCGTATTTTTTATGTTAAAATTGTTAATAAAATAATCGTCCAAAAACTACGGCTTGAGCTATTATTAAGTCTGACATACACTACAATTCCTAAAGTGCTGTAAATATGTTTTGCTGTCCATATTGAGTTGCCTGCTCCCATTTTTTAATATCTTCAATGTACACGATTCACCCTTATACACATTTATTATTAGTATAGAATACCTTCGTCAGCTAAAATAGATTTTCAAACTTTCATCTCCCAATTACACGAAGTCCTTTTCGGGGTTGGTTTTTGTAAAATATCCTATGTTTGAACTCAAATCTTTAACTATATGTATTAGGAAGGATAAAAAGGTATTTGTAAATAATTATACTTACTTTCAAATTTACATACATTAGAATTACACCAAGTTCCTTGCGTAATAGCCAGTAAATAGTTTATACCTACGATTTTGTTTGAACATGTTTGTTTTTGAAACAATTTATTCACAACACTTGTACTTTCCACATTATAATTTTTATTTTTATAGTTTAGTTTTTTAGTGATTTCCAAAAAAAAATCAAACAGGTATTAGATAAGAGTTATAAGTGACCAATAAATGTTTTAAACGTAACGTGAAAGCTTTTTAAACTTTCCTTGTTATCCTGTCGTCTGAATGTTAGTACATACTAGTTACTAACGTACCCAAGTCACTAGATCCTGAATCGATCCATTGCCGGACAACGCATGCTGTTAAGGTGTTTTGGTGATGAAATTGCTGCAAAATGATATATTTTGTTTATTATACGAGATAATTACGTTTGCTTAATTTGTACGCTCGAAAAACATAAATCCTCTTTTACATTTGAGTAAATATCGTTGGGCCACGTCGTCGCTTTTTGTTACGTGGGTAATAACATTGAGTTATCTTTTGAAAAAAATCTGTGTCAAAATAAAACAAGAAATTACTCACCAACTTACAGTATAAAATCAAGTTACAAGACTGTCTCGGCAAATTTGTGAAATAATATTTAGAGTAAGTATTCTTAAAATATGAGAAAATTCTCTCCAGTGTCTTGAAAATTTTTGGCAGAAATTGGAAAAGTTTTATCAGTGATCTCTCGGCGGCGCTTATCAAGATCCCCCGTCCCGGCCGATAAAAGAAATAGGGTTTTATGATACGACAGAAACGGACCGAAATTCTGTTTCTTGTAGTGTTTCTTTTCGTTGTGTAGATAAGGCTTCGCTTTTTTTTATCTTTAAAAGTCTAAAAATAGACATATGCGTATATTGCTACGTACCTAAGTACCAATTTTTCTTCAAACCTAAAATCAAACTAAACCATATTTGGCTGTTATTTATAGTAGTTGGTAGATTGAAGTTTCTAAAATTAAAAAAAAAAATAACCTATGCAAAATCGCTCCTGTATCTTCTCAAGATGTGGTAACAAGCAGACAAACAGATGTGAATTCCAAATACATCAATTTGATCCGATTCGATTTCTACGTAATAATTAGGTACCACCTAGCGTCTTGCGAATTTTTGACTGGATTGGCCATCTTTAAGAGGCCAGTGTCGGTGTGCGCCATTGTCGGTGTGCACCATTGTCGAATTCCGGTTTAGAGGATATTTGAATTCAAGTCGATTAGCGACGTGTAAGTATTTCTTGTTACGACAAAATCCGTCTACTGTTGCTGTTTTGCTTTCCTATAAAAATAAATAAATGCGAGTTTTCATCGTCGAGATGTTTTCCAATAATAGTTTCCATTAAAACATCACTTTGAAATTTAAATTATTTTACACATAAAAGAGTTTAGTTTTTGCGGTCGCGATAACAATTTTAGAAACACAAACAATAGCCGAACAAAAATTGCATCAATTCGAAAAGTTTGTTGAGCAAACAAACACGGTGGCAAAGCGAATTGAAACAACTAGGTAACAAGTAGGAACAAGCGCCCCTGTTTATTTTGCATGTGGCGCGCAAATGTAATTGGGTCTCGATGTCACCTACTAGTTGAATTGACGGTTTACACCAGGGAAACTTTCACTAGAGTTATGTGTGCCTAGTACAAATAATTAATTAGAAGATTGTTTAAGATAACTTATGCAGACCTAGTTTTTAATACGAGAATGGGATGAATTTTGTTATCCTCCTTTTGATGTACAGATAGATAGATGATTTTCTGTCTCTATTGTTACGATTTTGATTAGAAATCTCAGTAAATAGCAAAAACTTAATAAAGTTTCAATGAATTTAATTAAATTTAGTGTCCCCGTTTCTTTGTTTGGATTTGGCTAAATAGTGATTATACGATGACATTGTTTTTTTATGAGATGATAATAATAATAATTTTACATACGAGAATGGGATGAATTTTGTTATCCTCCTTTTGATGTGCAGATAGATGATTTTCTGTCTCTATTGTTACGATTTTGATTAGAAATCTCAGTTAATAGCAGAAACTTAATAAAGTTTCAATGAATTTAATTAAATTTAGTGTCCCCGTTTCGTTGTTTGGATTTGGCTAATTAGTGATTAAACGATGACATTGTTTTTTTATAAGATGAAAATAATAATAATTAGTCCACTTGTTAACTAAGAACGTAGCGATACAAAAATGCTTTGGTGATCCCATCAACATCATGAAATTCAGTATATAGGTCTCCTTCGTACACTATTTTTTTATTAACTAATGTTAAGTTCAAATACTAGCTGTTTGCTAATTGAAATATCGGTGTTAAGGGGTAAACGCGACTGCAGAAGCTGGAAAAAATCTAGTTAATAGAATTGGATCTGAAATAAGGTAAATTAAATAATATTTATAAAAACGACCCAATTCTCAACATAACTTTTCTTCTTCTTCTTTTATAAATATGCCTTTCGATCGTTTTTCACAACTTACTTTGCCAATGTCAAGTTAGTTATTATTAATTCTTACACAGTCACTATGTACAAAGTCATGTCAGGTCAGGGTGTTGAGTAAAGCGCTGGTTTCATTACTCAAGCTCATCTAGGAGATTTGACGGCAGCGATGAAATAGACGATATACTAATTTTTTCACGATTATTTCATTTGTGCACTTTCACTGAACAAAATTAATCTAATTCCCACCTAAATTAACCAATTTCACTAAATATAAACACGAAATTCAATAACAATGAAATAATTACGACCACCTTCATTCATGATTGCGCCAAAACTCCATAACTTTTCTTTACATATCGAAACTTTATGGGTGATGAATGAATTGAAACAATGCAATGGATGAATTTAAAAATATTTGACTTAGATTGTCCAACGACTCTAACCCCATATTGTCCTACGTTCTGTAAAAAAGGGTGCGCTGTGGAATCGGTGGACCCATTCTACAACGGTCTCCAGAACTGTTGTCTGTATGTGTAGAATTTCCTCAAAGATGTTACTCAAAATCTCTCAATCTCAAAATGTATTGCTGTTTGGTGCACCAAGCAATGATATGAATAATATCTATAGCACAGCACTTGCTCTTTGGATGTGCACGTAATGGGAAGAGAGTGACCCACTCACTCACCTCTCGTAGAATCTATTACGGATGGTTCATTAGGGCTATTTCTGCCTTTTTCCTCCGTCTAACCCTTCGGTGCAGAAGCTACACAGTGGCGGTGTCCATCTCTCTTTGTCTTTCTGTTGCTACTCTTTTGCAAAATAATGCTACAACTTTCAGAGCTCTGGCACATTTGTTCAAATACAGTTGAGAGTGATAAGTTCTTTCACCCATCATTTCATCTGAAGCTTAATACTTAATCAGTGTATGGTAAACCATATTAACAATGATCGCCATCATGACACTTCGTATTCGGCTTCCTGCCTTACTTATACGGATGCTTACCGAAACAGTTGGGAGGTACAGGAGTCAACTGAATCTAATTCCCAACTTTAACTTGCCCGGAAATTGTTAATTAGTGATAAACAAGTTATTTGTGCTGAAGTGACAAAAAATATTTTTGTGGTGATGATCCGGGTCTGATGAGTAGCACCTATCGCCTAAATCTTCCTGTCCGTGTTGGTCCGGGCTCCTTTGCAGAATAGACCATCTGCCTTCCTGCCAGGCAGCTCGTAAAAGGCGAACATAGGCTTACCGTCACTAGCACCGTGACATCTGACTAGGTGGTAGAGTTTCGACTCACACGGATTGGTACCACCGCCTTATCTATTCCTGCCGCCATAACGTCATTACGTGTTCCGGTTTGGAGGGTAAGGTAGCCGGTAAACTTACTTTTGCTGGAGGCCTAACATCCCGGCCTCAGATTGGCAACGCACCATTACCACCTTTGGTGTCTCTAGGCGGCGTGAATTACTTACCATCCGGAAATCCGTCTGCTTGTTTGCCTTCCAATATCATAAAAAAAAGAAAAAAATGGTAGCTCGTAAGCGACGAGCACAAGTTAACCAACAAGACCACTAGTTGAAGAGTACTGCGGAGCAGCTTGCTCGGGTAGATATCCACCGCCTTACCTATTGCTACTGCCAAATTGATAGTGTCATGTTCCGCCCGGAGGATAGGGTAGCGGGAAGACTTACACAATTGGTCTAGGCCAATCCTGGCTAGAAGACAGCGATGCACATATATTATCATCTATTACATATAGGACACGGTTTTCTCTTACCGTCAGTCGACCTGTGTGCAAGTTCGTTCACTGCTCACATCAAAAAAAATAACAGGTGTATTAATGTTCGCATGTAAGAAGGGAAATTTCATTAATTATGTATTTTTCCTCGATAGCTTCCAAAGAAAAAAAGTTTCACTTCTAAAAATACTTATTGTCGCTCGTTAAGTTTGCACCTTCACCTGAGATCTTTAAGCCACTTGACAGCTTCGCCTGCAGCCTCGGTGTGACGTAGCTTGCAGATCTACTAGCCGGTGAAACAAAAACCACAAAGAACGCAATATGAAATACAGTGATAAGATACAGTGGTTTTTCAAGTGGAGCGTAAATTAAATCGTAATAAAAAATACTATTTAGTGCGTTAACAAACAGCGAACTACCCGTAAAGCTGTTCATAATCATCAACTATATTATAGATGTAAGAGACGGCGAGTAGCTACAATGTTTTTGACAATTTTCCGCGTCCGCGATTTGCAGCGTTGACGCGAGAAAGTTAGATGAGTTTCCCGTTAAAACGTTGGATGTAATTGCTATCCTGCAACTGAATGGACACTATTTTGTACACGATGTTTTACTTTGCTTCCTCATTTTGTGACATAATCATTTTCAGTTCCTGGAAAAGGATTTTCCTCTCCGACAAGAATTGCGATTACCATTGAAGTCGTATGTTTTTGATAATAATTATTCAATTTATCTTTGAGTGCGATAGTACTCAAGCCTGAACAGTAGTTGTTTTTTAAATATCTGCCTTTTCTTTTGTTTCATTGTTCTTCCATCAAATTTTAAGTATTCATATATTTTGAAGTGGTATTCGATATTTGAAAGATGAGATTCAAGTAACCGCCATATCACCTGTAACAGAACACAACAGAAATCTTTAAATTGATAAAAACCTATATGTAATGTAGCCAAGAATCATCTCGATAACGGCAGGTTTCAAACAAAAAATCATCGCATCGAAATCGGTCCATTCATTCAAAAGTTAAGATGCCACAGTACATAATGGCGGATTGTCATATTTTGTAGTATTTTGTCTTATATAAAAAAATCTCGTGTCACAATGTTGTTTACCGTACTCCTCCGAAACGGCTTCACTGATTTACCAAATTTTATATGAACATTCAGTAGATTTGATTAACGGCTACTATCTATTTCTGATACCCCTAAGTGATAAGGGTAACTCACCCCAATTTTTGAACTAAAATCCCCAAAAACAGTAGTAGAACGTCTGCCAGGTCAGCTACTATTTTATAAAATGCTAGTCCACCCGACGAAGTCACATCGCTTTAATTCAACTGCTACTAACAATTTGTATGGGAAAAATTAAGTATTGTTTTTCCTATTTTCCATTTAGTTTTCCCGGGTAATCCCTTCATAAGAACTCTTTCCTGACAACTAACTAACCAAAAGAAGAATTAGCAGGATTGGTCCATCCGTTCATGTGTGATGCGATGACCAAGGGAAATGAGGATTCATGCTTATGTATTCATATACCAGGCGAACTTCGTATCGCTTGATTAACGGCAACTAACAGTGTATGTATTAAAGGATTGCTTTTTCCATTTTCCTTACGATTTTTCGTTCTTTTTTCATAAGAACCTCCTCCCGGCAATTTTTTTTATAAATAAAGATATTAATTGATCTCGCTAAAAATGTAAAACATTTGGTTGTTTTGTAATCTTATTCACGTTTCATTATTTATATGGCTCTATATTTGAGTGTAGATTTAATCATTGGTAGAGTAAAGATATGTGCGGCTGGATACCAGCCGCTGATTTTCATATTTACCAGGTATGGCTCCAGCAGATCTTTTATTTATTTCTAATCTCAAATTTCTAAACTTCGTGGTACGATTTTTTAATTTGTAGAAGACATGAAAGAAGACTCAATTCCAGAAATGGAGTTTAAAAAATGTTTTGATGATATGATATTATTCGTTGGTGTAAGTGGATCGTTTTCGAAGGAGCATAATAGCTACTATAATAGTGATGCTCATATTATATGCTACTATAATAGTGATGAAGTAAATTTTGATGAATAACTATTAGCTTCTGTATTATATGGATCTTTCCCGGTACTTTCTTGACAGAGTGTAATCAAATGATTTTTGTAAAAAAATTAAAGGTTTGATAAACAGAGCATACGTCATGTTAAGATTAAAAAGGGGAAGAAGGTTTTAAGTGCCCTACGCCTACATGATTAACTTAATTTACCGTGTGAGTACCAGGAAAGCAGGCGCGCGTAGAAGATTGCGCTCAATTTCGCAGCGGCTGCGTCGGAACCCTCGTCAAAACGTCACTCCGCTGCCCTTGTATAACCTAAAATGTTATTATTAACATTGAATTATTCTGATTTTGTTAACTGCTTTGACGTTTATTATTTTAAACATGGGAGTGAAGTAGCAATATGATGTACTGCCATTTGTAATTATTGAAAGTTGCCTTTTTACAAACAGAAATATAAGTGTCTGTCTTAAAAAAGAGAACCTTACAGAATATATAGTCTGTTCCAAACGCAAAAAGAAAACCTGGGTTAATCAATAATATTTCGTGAGTAGCTTTTAACAATGAAAAGTAGCTATTTTTTCTACATTAAGTATTGACTTGCAGTAATTATGCGAATTCCCACAAACATCCACCTGTTTTCCTATACATATCATCTGACTAACTTACAAGCGAAAAAATGTTTACTCAGTAATCGCGAAACCTCGATAACTATTAAACTTAACGTAAAATTAAACAGAGATTTTATAGACACGACATGTCAGCTAAAAATAGTTGTAATATTGTTATAATATCAGCTTACTAATCAAAGCTAAAAGCGGAATACGTTCCCACTCAAATAATCATAAAAATAAGTTTGACATCTCTGAATGAACTCGACGCTCATCTCGCCTTTCAAAACGAATCGCGATTGGTACTTTATAACTATATATAATATTATAATGTAGTTACTTATTTTACTCAATTAAGTAAGTAAAGTATATAGGTAACTAGCGGCCCGGTACATGCTTCGCTAAGTATATGACCGCATGAATGTCATAACACAACAAAACCAAAAAAGAAAAAACAACTGAAAAAAGTTTCAATTTCACAGAAAGTACCCAGTAACAAAACGATCCGCCATTTATTGAATTCATTTGTTACAAAAAATGTGATAAATAAAGAACCGTTCTACCAATTTTTTTTCAAACTTCACATAAACCATCTACTAAATAGTCCGAACAAAGCCTAAACATTTGGTTAGGATAGGTGAGCCCGTTCTTGAATTATAAAATTATAACGAAAAGTGGCATTGAGTTGTATGAAAAACTCTACTTTTAACTTCGTTTGGCACTAACGTGGTTCTTAGTAGAGACAGTGATCGGTTTTTGCTGTGCGTTTGTTACGGACTATTGATATAAATTGATTGAAGGCTATAGCCAACTATACAACGGAAAGTTTATCCACATTCCAGAGTCATTGGTTACATCTGCCTTCTAGGACGATTCGCACCAGCTCAATGCTGATATGATGACTGATATGTCGAGTTCTGAGATAAAACTCTTAGATCGCCACTTTGGTCTTAAATGTATATTTTTGGTGCGTATATGCCTATTAAGAATAATATTTTTCGCATGGCTAAGTAATAGGTACATACCAGTACCATTAGGGTTCCGTAGACAAATGGCAAAAAACGGAACCCTTATAGATTCGTTATGTCTGTCTGTCTGCCTGACTGTCCGTCCGTCCGTATGTCACAGCAACTTTTTTGCGAGACTATCAAAACTTTACAATTGAAACTTGGTAAAGAGATGTATTCTGTGAAACGAATTAAGATTTTCACACTAAACAATGATATTGAGGTTTCTAATTTTCTTTTTCTAAACTTAATGTTTTGCCCGAGAGACAGTTTCAAAGTATTTAAATGTGTGTAACTTCTAAAATAAGAGAATGATCAAACTAAAAAATATTTGATATATATTACAATGTAAACTACTTCCAAATATGTAATGGTTTAAACGCGATCTAGTAAGTATTTTTAATACGTCATAATTTAATTGTTATTTAATCAAAAGCGCGCGGAAAGCACGTTCCCATTTGCACGTACCCGGATAGGCAGACACGTGAGAAGAACTTTTATATTATATTACTTGCAGCTACGGAACCCTTAATGGGCGAGTCCGACTCGCACTTTCCTATTTTTTCTTTAATAACAATGACAAAATATATCCCCTGGACAAATTGCATAAATTGAATCTTATCCCCAAGTAAGCAAGTTATATGTTTGTATTAAAGGTGTAATATGTGAAATTACGTAAATAGATTAGAATCGATTTAATAAATACTCAGTGCCGGAAATGCGGACATCTAATTGTTCATCATACAAATGCCTGCCCCCGTCGGGAATCAAACCTAAGCCTCGTGGTTGATCGATGTTGTTAGGCGTGTGCACTAGCCCCTCGACCAACGGAAGGAGAAATTTATTGATTAATCGTAATATTAATAGACTCTAGTAAAGAGACTTATTGTATTTTTTGGGCGTTTGTATATTTGTTGCGTGATTATTTGCTACTAATGAACAGATTTTGATGTTTTGTCTTTCGAAAGGCAGATAGATCATGATTACGAAGGGATTCAATTTCAACTATATCAATATCTAACAAGTTATTTCTCGTTAAGCTAAATAATGCATACATTTTCATGTACTTTGATGACGTGGTAATAAAATCGGAGTCTTTTAGCAGTTTTTCTATGTTCATGTTATGCTATAAGAACAACAACAAAATAACAACGAAAAATAAGCAGTAGTCTTTCCAAATAGTAATGAACAATCGTCGTCTTTTGAAACCATAGCGGTTACGTCGAAATCTTGAAGCTTGGAAACTTAGGACGAGTGTACCGGCTACCCAACCCTACAGCACAGGTTAAATGTCATGAGTATTGTAACAATGCTGCTTCAAGAAGTCGCGGCCGAGGCTTTGAAATCTATTTAACTGCATTCCTTAGCTATAATGCAGAATAAAATATTAAGTTAATCGACAGTACGAGTGGGTGTATGAGAGAGTTTGGTCCTCAGTATATTATTATGTCCGTACTTTTCCGTTCAACTATCTGTATCTATTCAGTCCGCACTCGTCGGACGTGAAAGTTATATCCTCACTAAAGCAACTGCGAATAGCTAAATAATGTCTAGATTTCCCAATTTCATGACACTATTAATCTCACAACTTCCTCACGTAGTCTCTTACGTTCTAACAGATTTACTTTGAATTTTGTTTAGAGCTGATGTCATTTAGAATCTTATTGAGAAATATTTTATAATAGAGACGGCTAAATAAAAGCTTTATAGTTTGAATACCCTGGATTTTTGAATCTCATACTAAACTTTCACAAGTAATAGACAATTATCTGTGAATAACGTTCCTTATGTTTGCTTAAACAAACAAGACGTTGGATTCTTTGGGGGTAATAATAAATAGGTGTTCCCTATGTAGAACAAATGTATAAACTGTCTTCCTACTTGGCGGAAGGCGAGCAATACGAGGCTCTTAAATAATTTATATAAGAGGTGAGCATATAGGTAAACTGGGTTATTAGTTATTAGCAAGCCACTGTTGAAAGAGTGTTGCAAGTTGCTCAGGTGGGGATCCACTGCCTTATTTGTTCCTGTCGCCGTAATGAGAGGTGTTGGGGCTAATTTGTCTATCCAAGAGCGTCAAAACCTTTTCAAAAACGACTGGTTCACTCTTAAAATCGGAAACCATTTTTAATAATGAGTCTGGAACGAGGAAAAAATTATTAAGGGTCTTAAACTTTGCCGTAATTAATTCGGGAATCGTAAAATAAAGACGTCTCGTTTATAAATCTCCATAATTAAGTCGTGCCCAGTCTTTTTATAATGTTTCACAGGACCTATTCACAGGACCTTCAAGCCGTGGAAAATTTTGTGTTCATTTCGTCGGAGCTTTCTAAATGAAGCCGGGAAATAAATGACATTTGCAAAATGTATGCGCAGCGCCAAATCGTCAAAGAAAGGTACGAAAGTTAACAAACCTCGCTCGTAGGTCGAGGGGCTAGCGCCTAATTTCACCGACAATCTATCTGCAAAGCTTGGGTTCGATTGCCGGTCAGGCATGCATTTGTTGATAAGTTTTACTGGGTCCTGGGTTGATAAGTCGCCTCTGTGGTCCAGCGGTCCAGGTGTTGGACTTGACTGCATGAGGTCCCGGGTTCAATTCCCGGGTCGGGCAACAAAAAGAAAATTTGGTTTTTCCAATTTTCTAATTTAAAAACAATGTTGCTCGGGATCGGATATGTGCCCGGTTACGATAGGCTTGCCACCTATCACATTGTGGGACTTAGTATCTTCGGCTAGTCGTGGGTGCCCTGGTTGTGCCTCTGCCGACCTCTTCGGGGATATGGGCGTGAAGATACTTTTTTTGAATATACATAATGTAAAAAACATGTGTATATAAAATTAATAGATTTCTCTTTTTTCCAAAATCTTTAAAATTAATACCCGAAATGTATCTTTAAATCTTCGTAATATAACTGTCTAACACTACACACTTTGTACTTTGTACACTTTTGTGCTCATTTTGCGTGAGCTTAATTTAAATAATTTACTTACTTATTTACTTTTACTAATTTAAATATTACGTTTAAAAAAATACGCGAAACTTTAAATTTCACTAGTTTTATACTATTTAAAAA
>NJDC01000440.1:341338-351865 GCA_002245475.1 Calephelis virginiensis
TTCAAGCACACCGGTTTTGAAGACTTTTGCACCACCCTCGGATGATACTCGATCGATTCAGTCATGGAATATCAACCTAGCTCTCTCCTGGTACCTACATCCCCCCACATTCGCTTTGTATATTATGTTTGTCAACTTTTCATTGCCATTCTTTCCTCATAACTGAATCAAAGGAAATAAATAAGTTCAATAAGTAAGAGTAAAATGTTTGTGGGCGGTGGGGATCACTATACGTCAGATGAACCGCCCGCCCGTTTGCCACCTATTACATTAAGAAAATAGGTAATGTGATAGTGTCCAGTATAGCCTTTGAAGGACTCGATTACGTCGCAATCTGATGGGCTGAACTTGCAGAATGATCATAATGGCAAGTCAGTTCTTGTTATTATATTATTTAAATAGTGGTTGATGGAGTCGTCACATACATTATAACTATTATCCGCGTCGTTATATTTACTTGTTTGAACACAATCGGGAAATCGGTCTGCTCATTTGCCCTTCCACAATGTAAAAGAGTTGTTATGTATTACGCGTCATGCTGCTATCTTCTCAAGTCTTAGTAAAATTAAAGACTAAACGCGCCAACTCGCTCTAGTCTATAGTCACTGATCTTGGTGGATAATGGGTCACAATATATTCTATTCTAACTAACCTGTCCACATTGTTTTCCGGATGTTTTTGTAATAAGTACAAATACTTACTAATAAGAGCAATCTGCTAGTATTCTTAGCTTGTAGTGTAAACACAAGTTGCGCAACCCAATTACCGACTTCCTAGAATGTAAATATATCGCCGACAGAATAATCAAATATAACTCTCTCAGGGGAGGGAAACATTTTCCTTGAGTGTAGTTTGCTTAGGATGGGCCACGGTAAATGAACGTAAACCTAATCAAAGCCTAAACAATAACTAGATTAGCGGGAGATCGAGGTGACTGTTAATGATATGCTAATATGGCCGCCTGTTGGAACTACAAGTTTAATGAAATTATTTGTTTATATTACTAACAAAAATAAGGTACAATAAACCATTCATGGGAAATCTTTAATCATTAATTATAACTTTACATTTTTGATATAATGTAGTTTTATTTTCATAATAATGCATAGTAATGTGTAATTTTTTTAGTGTTTGCAACCCAGTCAAAGGTTGGAAAAGTAAAGATTTTGTGGCGAATACTTGGATTCTTTATATTATGTCCTTGACTACTTTTTTATTTTGATTTAAAATCAAATTATCCCTTAATAATAAACACATTGGCGTAAGAATCTTTCTGCTATTCTAAAAAAATTCCGACATATCTCAACTTCAAAATCACATTTTTGGACTACCCAAAAAAAGTTCCATATTCCTATAAAAGTTCCACTTTATATGCATCATGTAGGAATTTTGTTTTGTTAACTATATAAATGGTTGCGTTTACAGGAGCGGCTTCATTACAAAAGTAGCTGTAAATTGCATTGATTTTTCATCAAACACATTTAAATAAGCTTATACTTTTGGAATGGATTCACTTGCCCAACTTTGAATCAGTAATTTTAAACATATGAAACCTAATATACTCGTATTCAAAAAGTTTGTATATCTTACTTGTTTAACTGTACTTTATGCATTAGGTATGTTACTTGTATTAAATCAGTTATCAATTAAATACGCTATACCACGAAATAAGCCAAGTTAAAATATGTACAGCTAAAAATTTTATAAAATAGTTTTTGAAGGTGAGTAATACGTAGCAAGAGCATAGATTGTGGTAGTGCGTTATCAACCTGATTATAAATTTAAAGCTCTTGCGTAAAAAATGTTGCACCCTTGTAAATCTGAACATGGGAATAGCGAGCCCTACAAGTTAGTCGGTAAGATAGGCAAGGTTAAGGTTAAATTATTACATTATACATAGATTATTAGTAGCATCCTGAAACCTCAATTATTTTATGTTGTAATTCGTAGTTTTAGTTCAAATACAAACTCTCTCAAAGTCTAATTCGATATAATTGATTTATGTTGAATCAGAAAATGTCCCCAGACAGAAATAGTTTGGAAATGTCACCATAGAAGACCCGCGTTATGCAAATGAGCGCAAAGTAACCAACGAGCAAAGTGTGCATGCCGGACACAAACAGAAAAGGGAAATCCCTAAAGGTTTGAGGATAACACGGCCATATTAATGGATGAGGGATATAAGCGTCGCACGAAACGGTTGCTGTCACAAATTTTATCTCAAAGTAGCTCACGCTTATTAAAGGATAAAACTATGCTATATTTCGAGTTAGATTAAATTACACGTAGTTAAGAAATTCATCCGAAATCGTGACTCGTGTCTTTCATATCGTTCGTTATCTTTAATTTTTGTATGTGTTTGTATGGTAGTGTGTTGACGTTACTGTATAACCTCCAGTATTTTGAACAGATTTTAACATGCATCTGGAATAACATTTGAATTTAAGGAACAGATCCTCAGAGACCTTACGCCTCACTCAACATACGTTGATTTGACGTTTTGAATTTCATCTGTTATGGTAGAGTTGACGATACCAGATTTGTTTTATTCCCTCTTCCTATTTACAAAAACCACACCAATTCCGTCTCAATTTGCAACACTTGGGCGATAAGCTTGCAAATTAAACACAGCGGACCCGACTTAGCAAGAGTATTAGTAAACTGTTTGAGGGACTTAATATCGAGTTACTGTAGCTGAGCACCAAACCGCCACAAAGCTTTCTAAACACGTGGAATCCGGGAATTTTGGGCCAATTCAAAAGACGTTTGATCGCTTTACTTAAACTTCGACAGACGAGTATCGTGTAACTGGCGTATTACATAACTTAGTCTTAACATTGAAAACAACAACTTCATACTTAACAGTTTTTTTTAATTGGTACCGCTTAATATAGTGACCTTCAACACTCATGTTGCCGGGTGGAGAAGGATTTAAATGTGAAAGTTGATTATGTCAGATTAGTCAAAATATCACGAGACTAGTTAAATCTATGTATCTAGTTCTTCGGTGGTCGCGCCTTTTGCAAACAGTTGTATAGAAGTTATGAAGTGTGAAAAAAATAAAAGTCTTGTATAAATATGAAAAAAAGGTGTTACTTGAATTTAATGAGTTTTAAGACAATGTTGGCTGAAAGTTGAGAATAAAGTTAAGAAATATAAAGAAAATCAAATTTTTTGAGTAATGAGTAATCCAGCAGGGCTTGCATGTGTAAATTGTTATCTCTCGCACGGAATATATATATTTCTTTTGTATTTCTATATTCCATATAGAAATATTATATTATATTATAGAAATATTCTATATAGAAATATATTTTAAATATTTCAATCTTGAATTCCAGTACAGTACGATTATGAGGGACACTCGGCAACACAAAACGATTCTGTGGGATGTACCGTGTAATGGACCTCACATCACAGCATTATGGTTAGTTTTGCTTGTTGCTGTCGTTAGCTTATCTGCATGACAACATATAAAAAGCTAAAAGGATATGTATAAATGACCCGTGACAAAATACATATTTTCTGAAATTAGTCAATGATGCCAATGTATTTGAATACTTAAATAGATGATTTTAATATGTTTACACCATGACCCATAGTACAGACATCTAGATATTCATCACAGAAAGGCCCGCTCCTGTCGCAAATCGCACCCGAGACTCGTCGATTGCGTTTGGATGGTGCACTATTTCATAAACCATCGAGTTGATTGAATTAATAAGTGCTTTATGCAGGCTAAACAAAAAAAATGTTGAAATGTTTTTCGTTGCAGGACAATTTATGCCGATGATAAGATGTTATGAAAAATGTCGCCATTACTGGGTCTTCCAAAAACGACAAATGATAATAATTAGTTATATTTTTTTATATAGTTATCAAACTTGTCGTGCGCTCCACACACGCAGATAAGCCCAGCTTGTTTGCATGCATGTTTGGGTTTGTGTTTGGGTAGCATGTTTTATAATTATTCAGACTTAATATTTTAAATAAATGTGTATTAATGGCATAAACTAAAACGATTAATATCCACGCCATCTATGAATCATTCAGGTAACTATTTTGTGGCACCTTGATCTAAGAGTTGGGAAAAGCTGGAACTAGCTGTTCTATTTGTGTGCGTGTGATTTTACGTGACATTAAGACGAAAAATATTTTTGATGAGTGATTTGTATTCTATACACGAAGAATTTCTAATAAATGTCAGGATCGTGAAGTCTGGCACTCGATACTCTCTGCATACCCCGTAAGGGACTTGGCGTGAAGATATGTATGTAAGATTTTTTATATGTGTGTGAGTTGGAAAAAGGCAGTGCTTATTGTTCTAAATATTGTTGATTTCCAAGTATAGTTCTGCCGATTTGTAGGGTTACTCTGGAATCTCGATATCATGCGAATTGGAAATTGGAATCGTATATGTCACTTTAGGTACTTGTGAACACAGAATTAGAGGATTATTAACATTTAGTTACAAATAAAATCAACGAATAGGATAAAATAATTTACTATTTACTAGTAACTAAATGGTAATAATTCGCCAGTATTGTGTTCAAAAGTACCTAAAATGACATATTCGATTCCAATTTCCAATAATGCATGAATCGAGCTTCGAGAGTAACCCTATTGGTCACTTTTAATCAAATAAGCGACTTTTTAATTAGTCTTATCAGCAAAAAAATGTTTTAACGATAATATTTTCATACGGACGTTTAAAATTTTATCTAAAATTATTAACCACTAATCCTTTTCTAAATGCTAAGTCCTGGAAACGCTATTGAAATAGTTATACTAATAACCTTTAGAATCGATCACAGCGACCGGGAATTAATGAGATGGTAATATTATCTCCTTTTAGACTTTAGCGTTAAAATAATTATTTCTTGTTCTTTGTTTCTTTGTTTTTGTTAAAACTTTGTATGGCGTAGATCAGTTTTAATTAGACTTTAATCAATATTGAAAGGGAACTGTAAGCACTTTTTTTAAATGTGTTTAGTTAAACTTTGCCCGTTTTAGGTTTCTTTACTATTGATGATCAAAAAAAACATACTGTGCTCATACAAAAACTTTTCATAATAAACATCATTGTTATCAATAATACTTATCTGGCATGTCAAGCAAATGTCATTTGCTTCACATGCACGTGCGTACGTCTCAAAACAAAACTAAAACTGGTATTTTTTTAGCTACAATTTCTATGTCTATTGTCTAGCTTGACTGAAATTCAGGGGCGCACAGGGGCAATTAAAATATACCTAATATATGAAATTATGGATTTCATTATTAGTATTAAATAAATTTTCTAAAATTGTTGCTAAATTTTGATATATTAATCCAAAATAAATAAATAATAAATAAATATCCCTGGACAAATCTCACAAATTGAATCTAACCCCAAAGTAAGCAAATCATATGCTTGTGTTATGGGTGTTAGTCAACGATACTAGTACATAGAAATACTTAAATAGATATCAGAATAAATTTAATAAACACCCAGACCCGGAAATGCAGACATCTAAATGTTTATCACACAAATGCCTGTCCCCGTCGGGAATCGAACCCGAGCCTCGCGGTTTGTCGATGTAGTTAGGCGAGTACGCTAGCCACTCGACCAACGAGGCGGTCAAATGTAGCCAGATATGGCCAAAACATGGCTTACTTGGCAAAACTGTTACTTTTCCGCACGGGGTTTGTGTTGTACGACTTCCGCAAAATCTATAGAAGAGCAGCGTTTGGTTTGTTTTTTTTTTCTTTCCGCTATTCCGCTTGCGGAATCATGAAACGAAGAAATTCCGTATGGAAAAAATCATATCGTATGTGGCAGGTAGGTATATTGATTTGTATAAATTCATTACTTTTAAATTTGCAGTTTGATCGCCTCTGTGGTCTAGCGGTTCAGTTATTGGACTTGACTGCATGAGGTCCCGGGTTCGAATCCCGGGTCGGGCAACAAAAAGAAAATTGGGTTTTTTCAATTTTCTATTAAAATAATGTTGCTCGGGATAGGATAATTATGTGCCCGGTTGGCGATAGGCTTGCCACCTATCACATTGTGGGACTTAGTATCTTCGGCTAGTCGTGGGTGCCCCGGTTGTGCCTCCGCCTACCTCTTCGGGGATATGGGCGTGAAGATACTTTTTTTTAAATTTGCCGTTAATAATTTCGTAAAGGAGTTCCGTATGTATATGGCGAACCTAAGAAGACAATCTTAAAATAACTAAACAAATACCCTACTCACGTAGATATTGCGCTTCTTATTCAGAGGGATTAGTGTCGAACCGTATTATTTCAGATAATTGTATAAGCTCCTGACTTATATTTCATTACGCACTTGGGATACGGTGGGAGACGCGTTGGGGATAATTAATTAATTTGGACTTATTGATATAATATTATATAGATACCTCTCGCTAATGAAAAATACATATTATTCATTGTCCATTATGTACTCAGGAATTGAAATAATATAAATTTCCTATCAGTGAATGTATTATAACCCTTATTCCATCACATACTTAATTTACAGTTATAGGTAGGTAAATGCAGTTATAGGTAGAAAGTGCTTCAATATAAGATGCATTTTTTTCTTTAGTTTTTGACATTAGCGTTAGCATTTACCATTAGTCAAGTTCAAATTCCACAAAACCGAGCTTTATTTATTTAAAATAGCTATACCAGGCGAACTTCGTTCCACACGATCAGTTTGTATGGGAAATAAGTATTGTTTTTCCCATTTTCCCTGCAGTTTTCCCGTTTTTTCTCTACATAAGAATCTTCTCCCGATAATAACTAACACAACAAAAAAGAATTAGCCAAATCAGTTCAGTCGTTGGGAAGTTATGCGCTTACCAACACATTTAGCAATTCATTTTTATAGTATAGATTTTTTATTAGTCGTCAAAGAAAGTCTTTGTCAGGGTCTTGAGATCTTAAAGCCTTCTTACTGGAGCATATATGAGATTTGGCGGAAACTAGGAAATACACGATACACTAATTTCTTCAAGCTTAATTCAACTAAACAAACTTGTACAAAATGCCACCAAAATTGACTTATTCCCCCCAATATAAACACGAAATTTAAAAATTTGCAAAAAAACTACCACCATCTATTATTTCGTTGGCGCTTCTTACTGTTTCTCTTACACTTTTTAAACCAGTTAAAAAAAGACGAGGAAGTTCTTAATTCGGCCGATCTATTCTTTTATGTATGTACACCGATTTCTTCGAGGTTTCTGAACCAATTTACGTAATTCTTTTAAATAATAAAAAATAATATTAATCATATACTACCTATTATTTATGTGTGCCATTTTTTTCGATGCCAACTAATAAATCGGTACTTATTAGTTTTGAAGTCGGTTTTTATTAACGTAGTTATTTTTATATGAATAAAAATAGATTATTTCAAGTATTATCCCAGCTTACTACCGTACTTGTTATTCCCTATGTAGTTAATCGAATCTGTGGTCTAGCGGTCTGGCGTCGGACTTGACTTGTTGAGGTCCCGGGTTCGATACATGGGTCGAGCAATAAACAAAAATTAAAAATTGTATATTTTTTAATAAAAATAATGCTGCACGGGATTGGATATGTGTCTTCGGCTAGTCTTGGGTGCCATGGTTGTGTCTCTTCGTACTCTCTCGGAAATGATGGCGTGAAGATACTACTACTACTACCCTTAGTAACCAAGAATTGTATTTGTATTGAAAACGTTATTAATGAACGTGGTGTAAACATGTAACAACAATATCTTCCTTACGAGACATTAACGCAAATGTTATGGCAACACTATACGTATTTTGTCCCTTTTGGCGGGAACGTTTAAAAGGACTATGGTGCTATTTGAAGATTCGTACCAATCATAAAGATTAAAGAAGCAAAAAGTAGAAAAAACTGAGTAACTTAATTTGTTTGGTGGCAAGTATATTATATACATATAAGTAAATACGATAAAATATAAAACTAAAACAGTAAGAAGCTGAGATTTTCAACTTTTTGTAAAGGTTATTAAATACAAAGTTTTGTTTGAAAAACGAAGATGATTAGCACAAGAGATGACTGGGATGGGGCTTGATGAAGGAGAAGAGAAGCTATGAAAAATACACGATAAAATCTTTTTTGAGACATTGTCCGAATAGTTTTAGATGGCAAAAAATCATATTGGCTTTCACGTATCAAAATATAACTGAAAATACAAGCTATCACAGGGAAAATAACGATTTGAACAAAATGATTTTACATATAAAATACTTTCTTATTTTTTGTAGCTTTTGTACTCATTCCTTAAAGGTCGGCAACGCATCTGTGATACTCCTGGTGTTGCGGATGTCCGTGGGCGGAGGTGATCACTTTCTATCAGGTGACCCACTTGCTCGTTTGCCTCCTCTTCTCTCTCTATATATATATATAAAAAAAGCTTTTCAAAGGCAACTTTACACAATAAGCATTGCAAGAAAAGTTTTCTGACGATTTTTTTATGGAATACAATAAATAACTTTTCTTCGGAAATATGAACTAAATGTCAAGATTTTCGATCCTTACTCTGTTACTAAACTATGTAGGGGTATGTAATATCTTTAAATGAGAGTTTCGTTTTCAAGTAGTTTACTCCATCTCTGCTCTATGTTTGTTAATAGCGAATGTGTGTAATGTCACCTTAAAACTTAGAATAAAGTTAGACTCATTACGTTAATTAATAAGACGGTTAGATACTTGTTCTAAATTATTACTTAATCCTAGGTTTGAGACCAAAACCTCGCGTAAATCAATATCACCACCTCTAACACCAGCTGCCTTGTTTAATAAACACGGAGTAAAGTACTCCAAGGTTTAACCTGGTATTATAGTCTTTATTACAATGTAATACAGACTATAATATCAACTTAATCTTACACCTACCCTACACCACATTTATTAATAAGACGGCAGGTGTTTTAGTTACCTAGATGCCTAAAATAAGGCCATAACGTTGAGACATATATACTTGATATTTTCCATCGTCGCCGCTTGGTAAAACTTCCAAATATTCATATTTTTAAAGAAAGAAACACTTGTACTGTTTTACTTATCACTTATAATTTATTACTTTGTAATTAGTAGCCCACCGGTTTCGCTTATACAGCATCATCCGGGCTAAAACTTAAACTACTACTGAGACATATAACGCAAGTAAGTATGTTGCGCGATTTGATCCATTTAAATCGTATCATACATCAACTAAAACGTTTTTACAACAGGATACTTGACAATGTTCTGAAAAAACGCAGTTTT
The DNA here is from genome assembly GCA_002245475.1 of Calephelis virginiensis. Taxonomy (NCBI): domain Eukaryota; kingdom Metazoa; phylum Arthropoda; class Insecta; order Lepidoptera; family Riodinidae; genus Calephelis; species Calephelis virginiensis. The sequence continues at coordinate 350,606 of NJDC01000440.1, forward strand.
TTCGAAAAATCCATCCAATCATATAGCCTACTCTTGATAGATAGCGGTATAAAAATTTCTAATTTGTTTCTAATAAAAATCAGCTTTCGAATAAAAACATTACTTTGGATTGGCAAAATAATGATTTTATTAGAAAACTGATTGTCTGATGTTTTAAATTATTATAAAATAACAAAACCTAAAAACCTAATCAACCTAAATAAGTTTTTGTTACCAATCAAATTGTAAAAAGTTAAAACAAAATGTATGTATCGCCCCTGTTGTCTAGCGGTCCGGCGTCGGACTTTTCTTTTACTTCTTATTGGCTTCTTGAGGTCCCGGGTTGTCAGACAAAAACAAAAAATAGATAATGTGTGTTTTCAATTTTCTAATAAAAAAGAACGTTTCCCGGGATTGGATATGTGCCCGGTTGGCGATAGGGTGTTCCACCTATCACATTATGGGACTGATTTCACTTTGGTTAATCGTTGGTTGTGCCTCTGCCTACTTTTCGGGGATGTGGGCATGAAGATACTTTTTTAATGTATAATTTGAAAGAAGGTTTACCATGTTGAAGCTGTCAGATTTAAAAAAAAGGTTTACCATGTTCACGTGGAAAGACTAATAAAGGCGAAAAACGTTTCTGTGACGTCCGATTACAACTATCGTGATGGATAAGTATAACGAGGGGAAGGTGCCAAGGGGTCCCCTACTCCAGCCGCTGAGGCCTATAGCAGCGGTCCTCCGTGCTCCCCTACGTGCTGCGCTCCGTGCTCCGTCGACCAATCTTTGAGCCACCGACGTATCCCACGCACATCTATTTTCCTTTTTCTTTAGCCGGCAGAAACCTATATAGTGTACAGTGCACAGACGTTTATCGAGACTTTTTAATTTTAAATACAGTGTAATTTTGTTTAGATTTTTATTTTAACCTCCTCATAGTATCAGAATTCTCCCTACCAACAGCCAAACTTAAGCAAGTTTGACTGTTTGTTTGTTCATTTTTCTGTTAACCTAGTGGTGGGTGGTAGCTAAGCCACCCCCACTACGTTACAGTGTACTGTGTACCGAATTAAAGTTGTTTCAATGTGTTTAACGGATTTATGTGCTTATTGAAATCGAAGCCCGTTTCCCACGTCAAGCTCGAAAATCATAGCCATGTTTATCATTACAACAGTCGACAGACGATACAACACCACTAGCACGAAGCAACATTCGTTCTTTAAAAAATAACTGTATTTTAATAAAAAAAAACTGTTTAAAATGAGATAAATTAAAAGT
>NJDC01000440.1:360990-378739 GCA_002245475.1 Calephelis virginiensis
ATGCTCGCTTCCAAAGGCTGTCAAAACAAAACAAAACAAAGGAAGGGAAAAGACTGAAAACTACTTGATAGACTTCAAAAAGTATTTACTGCACGATAGTAAAACTCTTTTGTAACAACAACGCCATGGGGCGATGAGGCTAAGTAATTATTGAAGGCCCCTCGTATATATATTTATTACTCTGCTTCTGATAAGTAAATGTGCTTGCATGTATCTCCGTATGTTTGTATTTGTACTCTTATCAGTAAATATGTGTATTGTACATAAAAGTGCATTTGTTTTTCATATCTCTTATTTTGCTTCGCAGATTTTATTTTAAGATCCAGACTTTATTTTATTTCGTCCTAACAGTCCAAGAGTTCTTTGTTGACAATGTTAAAATAAAAATAAACAACGAGTGTGATATGTTCAAAGTTTTAGTCGATCGTTTTAATATGGTAATGTGTGTGTCAAATTCTTTTGCCTTCGTTTGGCGTTATGATGTTATAAGATTCTGAAATACGATAATCTTAGTTTCTGCTTTTGTATCCCATAGACACAAAAAACTCAAAATTGTTTTGGGAAAACAAAATAAGTGTTTTTTTAAATGCACCAAACATGTTGTATGCTTATTATTATCTAGAGTTTCAACTATTTTTCGTTTATTTTGTAACAATAAAATAGAAAAATGGAGTTTTAACGCCATCGTGAATAAGGGTGATCGTAATTTTTTCATTATTATTGAATTTCGTGTTTGTATTGAGTGAAATTGGTTAATTTAGGTGGGAATTAGATCAATTTTGTTCAGTGAATGTGCACAAATGAAACAATCATGAAGAAATTAGTATATCATCTATTTACTCGCTCCCGTCAAATCTCCTGGATGAGCTTGAGTAACGAAGCCACCGCTTTACTCAAGACTCTGACTTGACATGACATTGGACATAGTGACTTATGACTGTATAAACTTGACATTGGCAAAGTGGTCGTGAAAAACGATCGAAACCCATATTTATAAACGAAGAAGAAATAGAAAAATGTCGTCGGAAATTTGAGTATTTATTATCTGTGATCAAAATAAATTTCATTAATGTAAGAAATAAAATATTTAAGGTTTATAAAAATAAGGCTTAAACGGATTGGGAGAGAGGAGTTGACTTAACTCGACAAGTTTAAATTCATGATTAAAGTCCTGTGAAGCGGCAGACGGGAGCGGACCTCATTTGTCACGTGGCGGCCCCTCAGACCCTGACGGCCCGTATAAATCATCCCCCGCCACTATTTATAGAGATAATTCGCGTTTCTCCCCTGGAACGCTCATTTCCAAGACGAACGTGGGTGATTTACTTTTATTTTTTATCGCCGTAACTCTGTATCCTGCGATATTACTCTGTACCTTTATCGACACGAATAACATTTTCTGATAAAATTCTATCGTACGTAGGCTTGCGTATTGGTAATAGCAGGCATACATTACATTAGCCATTTGAGTGAAGTAAAAGTTAAAGTGAGGAGCTAAAGTTTTTACCTTCTAATTTTGACTTTGTTCTAGAAGTGCTGTTATTTGTTTTATTTATTAATCCGGGCTGCTTGAGTTTCGTCAAAGACAGAATTATATGTCCTAATATAGTACAACTCACATGATTCTGCAATAGCCATACTTGTTTTACAAAGACTACCTTATAACATTCTCCCTGTAATGGTCCGGGTTCCTTTGCAGAATAGACCATCTGCCTTCCTGCCAGGCAGCTCGTAAAAACGAGCATAGGCTTACCGTCTCTAACACTGTGACATCTGACTAGGTGGTAGAGTTTCGCAGCGACTCACCCGGATTGGTTCCACCGCCTTACCTATTCCTGCCGCCATAACGTCATGACGTTTTCCATTTGGAGGGTAAGGTAGCCGGTAAACTTACTTTTGCTCAAGGCCTAACATCCCGGCTTTAGGTTTTCAACGCACCATTACCACCTTTGGTGTCTCTAGGCGGCGAGAATTTCATACCATCAAGAAATCTGTCTGCTTGTTTGCCATCCAATATTATAAAAAAAAATCAAAGTTAGGTAATGATGCGAGTACCTATTAAATAATATTGGTACTTACGATAGCATAAAATTTAGTTTAGCATACATTTTGATAATCATCGAATAATGTCGAATCGTTACTTTTCGATATCGACAGATGTTCTGGTTTGGATTTTAGATCTTGAAATATTCGAATAACAATATTGCGTCGGACAAAAATGTTTCTACGTAAGCGATATAATATCTGACTTGGCAAGTATTAGATGAGGTCCAACGACAAATTTGTTCGAGTAAATCATTATGAGATGTGCTGAATAGACGACGAATGGGAGGATTTTCGGCCTTACGTACGCAGTTTTTTCACTTTACTAAAATTTTAGATAGCACGGTTAATTATTTATTCTTGAAAACTTATAAGGCCACAGAAAGTATCTTATTCGATTTGTGATATATAGTTCATGAAAGTTTGTCAGTAAGTAAGGGTTGCAAATAATGTTTTGCTATGATATTTATCACATACCTAATCGACGTCGTCGATCATGATACCTGATCATACATATGATACATGAACTTAGGTCTCCCCTTGTATTCTAAACGTTACTGCTGAACTCGTGAAAGAAATTGCTATATCAGCTGAAATAATTTTATGGTAGTTTATTTGTTACTACTACGTGAACGGCTTATTTTAGCTGTTTGGGTCTCTTAATGGGCAGGAACTTATGGAGTGTACCTATCTACTAAGAGTTTATAGGAATAGTTTTTCAGGAGTCATTGATCCTAAGTCATTCGAAGTATTAAGCGCTTTAAACACAGTATTGATTTTTTTCATGTGGTCTATATCACAATTGTCAATTATGAGAGCCAGTACATATTCGCTCTTTTGTCACATTACATTTAAAATACATTGTTCATTGAATTGGCAACAGTTGTTCGTATCGTTTTGCTAATTGTGTATTAAAACAGTAGGAATAGTATTTTCAGAAATGATAGCTATTCCGATATTAATTAGTAAAATACTTCTCAATGGAGATTTACAGGATCATTGCTAAACCCCAGATTATAAGTTGTTCCTTGATGCCTTACGCACTTAATGAAATCCTGCTTTTACATGCAATGTGAACTTCACTCGAATGAAAATGTTTTCTTCAAATTTTAACTCGTGTAAGATTTGATACCTATTTTATCTCCTGTGATATCGCAATAAAATCCCTTTTTTACAGGCCGTTCGCGGGCCATAAGGTCCGCCACACTTAATTTAATGCCTTGCGCCTCCCGGATTTATTACATTGTGAACTTCCTCTTGATTACTGTTGCATTTCAAACCACCTCACTCCGTTCCAGCTATGAAACTAAATAAAACTTGGCTCATCTTTGCCATGGTTATTTAATTTCGTTGTACTACAACTTTGCTATTCAATCTTTTATATTTTTATTTGTTTAAAGTTCATTTTTGTTACATCATTGCTTTTGTTACTTCAAAGTGAAATATGTTCGGAATTGTTAATATACGTCCAAGTTTTGTAGCATACGTTTGTAATTAGTTTTGTTTTTCCTTTGATATGATTGTTTTACTTTTGTTATTAATGCTACTTTGTTTTAATTGTCTTGTTTACACTCTTCTTACGGTAAGAGAAAGTGAAAACTTCTACAAAATTAGAATCAGTGGATTAGTTCAAGTGAACGGAAACGTATCTGGAAAATAATATCTATTCTTCAAGAAACATAAACAATTTTATTCTATATATAAAAGTTTACTCTTAATATTTATAGACAAAAATAAACGATTATTATATTAATGTACTATTGGCAATAACATATTATATTTTTTTTAATTTTTCGTTTCCTTATTTTATTTTCCCATATATATTTTATACAATGCTATTGATCAATTACTACGACTCAACTTTGGCTCACTTTTAGCCTTAGAATTGTGAAGAAGCGTTGCTATCAGCTGTTTATTTCCGATGCAATTGGTATCCGGACTAGTCATTGCAACTGTATTTGCATTGGACTGGAACCAACGCCTTATCTTTTGTTGCCACCGTAACGTCAGCGTTGTGTTCGTGTCCAACCAAGGTGAACGAAATACACAAGAGGCTATATATCCCTGTCTCTGATTGACATTGCATCCTTCTCACCTTCGGTATGTAAGATGCGTATTTCTTACATTACCAAATGCGAATGTTTGTTTACCTTCGTACACTTTAAAAAATGTCATACGATGATATACCGTAGTCAGTTAAACTAGTCATCCTTAGTTTGTGTTCTACCTGGCTATTCATGAGGCAATTTTAGGTTAAATTAGTCATAACTAATTAGGCCATTGCTGGAAGAGTGCTGTGCCTTATCTGGAGCTGGAAGTCCAGCTACAGATAAGGCACTAGTTCAAGTTCAAGTTGACCATAAGGTCTATCATCTCAGACACTGGACAGCGTTGAACCTACATCTATGATGTCTTTACTCCATGCTTGTCTTTTATCATAACTTGTGCTTGTTCGCTGTCTATCACATAATAAAATACTCTTAATGAAATATGAAGTTTTAAGATTACCAATGACGTCCAGTTAAAGATTTCAATAAGTTATCTGCGACGGCCACGCCGTCTAATTAGTGCAACGGAATGGCGCGGTCTTCTCGCGTTCTCCACTCACAACTTTCCTAATGACTGAGACGCTCGTTTGATTTCGCGTTTCCCTCCTGCAAATGATCCAACTTTTTTACGGCTGATTAAGGTTTGTTTGAATTCAATATTGGTGTTTTAATCGAGTTTTGTATTCGATCCGAAATCAGATTTGCTCTTAATTAAGATGCTTTTGGAATTTTACGATCTCCAAATTCTTTTCGCTGTAAAGGATGTTTAATTTCATATTAATATGAATCTTAAAGGAGTGTGCAAAAGTTTCCTATGATTTTTGATTTCTAAAATTGAGAAGGTCGTCAACTCTGCTGAATTTTTATATGCTTGTTACGCGATTAATTAGTCAATAGCGTGTAGATTTTGATGGTTCGGTTTAAGGAAGGTAGGAAGTTATGATGTAGGTAGGTTAAATATGCTGCAATTTTAAAAAGATACCTTAAACATGTATATATATCCACTAGTAGTTTTCATGTAACGCATCATCTTACCTTTAAATTTTTAACAAAAATATTTTTTTGTGGCGAACATTAATTAAAAAAGTTACAATTGTTATGTCCTGTGATCCGAACTAAGTTGACTTGCATCGACTTGATAATAGGGTGAAACTTATTTTATATTAAATTTTGTGTTTTAGAAAATAAATTAAAAATGTGTTGCCTAATCAATCCTGGGCAGAATATTTTTCGTTAAATATTGTATTATTAAGATAATAAAAAAAATATCTTAAATCTAAAGTAAAAGATATAAAATGTGGAGGAGTTGGGTTGCCTGTTAATTACCGGGGTTGCCAGTTATGAACAGGAACGTCAATGCCAGTTGCTTTCACTTGATTAGATGCTAGAAAAAACTTAGAATCAGGGGACGGACATAGAATACTGCTTTTTAACCCGTTTAACTGCGAGAGAAACTGAACTGAACTGGTGGAGCGAAGTTCGCCGAACAACAGCTAGTTTGTAATATTTAATAACAATTTGGTGTAGGTTCGGATCGTCTTCTATTTACAATTTATTTATATCCTAAGTCGTCAAATATTATGATTTAGCTAACATCTAAGAAATCTTGATTGTTTACTGGTGGCTTGCTATCTTATGGCCAGGACGCCCACCTGTGTAAGTCTATGGCAGTGGGTAGTATACTCACCAACACAGAACACAATAATGGCGAATAATTAAGATATAGCATAAAGAATAGATGTGAAGGTCAACGTGATTAAAATAGATATTTTAATAAACAAAATAATAGTACAATTCAACAAGGCTTCTGTAATACTCCTGGTGTTCCGGATGTCCGTGGACGGTAGTAGTCACTTACGATCAGGTGACCGACTTGTTCGTTTGGCCCTTCTTCCTAAAAATGTTTTTCCTATGTTACTCTAAAATAAATTTTCGATGTACTACGTAAACTTCGTTGGTTAATTATTAATGAACATTTTTTTTCGGAAGCCGCTGCAGTGTTTGATCAAATTAGCGTATGTCCGGAATTCATTACACGTTCGCTTGCCCATAAATTTCCTGTTAAATTAATTTATGAAAGGATCAGTGAATTCACGGGATATTTTCAAACATTTTAATGGATTCCGAGCTAAAATAATGTTTGGGTTGTAAAATCTCAATTTTTATGTAACCTTATTTGTATAGTACATTATATGACAAAGCCTCGTGAAACGGAAAATATTCTTTTCAGGAATAAGTATCATAATAGCAAATATTCTCTTTGTGTGATATTTGAAATCCAATAAGAGATGTCATTTCAGAGAGTGGAAAATATTGTTTACTCTCGTCGTTGAATTTTATTTCGTATTTGAAATGTATAACCTGAGTCCCGGAGCGTCATGTTTGCTACTCATTGTATATTGAGGGTTCTAGATATCAAACACCCCTCATTAAGTTTTCAGTAAACTTAATTTTTATGGTTTTTAACAATTTTATGCAAATGGTTGAATGTCACTTATAGTGAAGTTACGGTACGTCGAAATCAAATGTACTAAATAAACACCTTAATAAGTAAAAAGAATTATTTATACATTAGAAGTTACGCAAATACGAATTCACTTTAGACATTTATACTAACAGTGCGGAAACCTACATGAAACATCTGCGAATTCCCCTAAACGACAATGACGTTAGTTGCAGTGACAGCCGTATGGTATAGTGACGATGATGTTTGAAGACGTTTTAGGTGGTTGTAAATACGCCTTCCAACAAAGATAGCCTTGGAGTAAACTTTATTACCACCTTCCGACGGTCTACGGAATCTACGGTCCAGACGTATACAAAGCAATGTTTACAAGCAGTACTTACAACAATCTAGATATAATAATTAGCTAATAATTATTGGTATATTTGCTTCCAAAAAGCATTGTGATTTATTATTCCAAAAGTACTGTATTATCCTGAAATATGTAGCTATGCAACGTCAATTTTCAGAATACACATAGCGTGCTAACAAAATACACGATGGTTGGTTTAGGGGAGCGTGTTTTCCAGAATTAATGGCCATTGAAGCTGGTTTGTTTTCCCAGTGCCTGATGCAGGGCACTAGAGTGTTCTCCTTGATAAATTCTAACACGAAATCTCTACACATGTTACATATTTCATGGCTATTTTGGGAATTGGTATATTACTGACATATTTTATGTTGATGTTGATAAAGTCCCGGAAAAACATATGATTTCCGTAGAAACAGTAAATAACTAAATCAATTCAAAAAACTGGTCATCCCATCAGCAATATTTTTTTTTATAATAAAAGGTTTATGACGATCCTTACGACACCTGCTGAAAAGTGAAGAAGGTTGAATAATACGAAACACATTTTCTCTTTTAGGATTCCGTAGCTCGAATGGAAAAGACGAGACCATTGTAGGATCACTTTAATTTTCTTCCGTCCATCTTCGGCCAAGGCCCTTTTCTCAGGTACGCGAGGTGTCAATTTACATCAAATATTTTGGTCTACTATTCCATGGAACCATTAAAAAAATAATATTTCTAAGCCAATGCAAAAATGTAATCAAAACCCACAAGACACTCCCTTGAATTCGGGATCATAATTTAATTTATTTATTTATTTTTAATTTGTTTATTGAAATTTTAGAAAAAAAATATAACAAACATATTTTTCTCCACGACCGAGAACTTTGTTAAGGTTTATTCTGTTTGTAACTTATAGTACAGTATATACTGGTGGTAGCGCTGTGCAGCAATTTGCGCGGGTAGAGATCCACTCCTTACCTATTCCTGCCACCATAACTAATCTGTCAGGTTCCAGTCTGGAGGGTAGGGTAGCCTGTCGACGTGCACAATTGATCTAACGCCCCGGCCTCTGGACGCTTTCGTAATATCTATGGTACCTATGGGCCATGGTTATTTGTTACCAACAGGGGAGAGGTGTGTTTGTTCACTGACCTCTTATGTAAAAAAAAATTGTGAAAACGAAAGAAAAAATTTTTGCATCATATAATAAAATTTCATGATGGGCAAACTTTTGATTTTTTATACAAGAGGAGGCAAACGAGCAAGTGGGTCACCTAATGGAAAATGATCACCGCCGCCCACGGTCATCCGCAACACCAGGAGAATCACAGATGCGTTGGCGACCTTTAAGGAATGAGTACGCTCTTTTCTTGAAGGATCCTGAGTCATAATCGTGTGGGAATACCGCCCTAGGTAACTGATTCCACAAAGGTGCTGAACCGACCACCATGAGGGTTGGTGATACGGAACAGATTACCCTATGTCAGGAGACCCTAAAAACCTAGCGCCCTATATCCCTAAGGCCCTAGATACCTACCAGCCCTAGCCCTAACATAAGGTTTAACATATACTTATATGGATAAGTGCGGGATATCTGTACCAATAGACCTACGGTAGCAGACGGAACCCTACGGGTAGGATAGGTGGTAATAATGTGGTGATATTCTCAAAGCAGATCAAGTAGGCTCACTTGACCAATTAAGGACATGAAGGTGTCTTCGCCACTTTGAGGGTATGTTAAATGAGACAAGAACCAAGGTTCTAATCTGATTTATTGAGAGAAATCTTAAGTATATATACAAGTTACACCGACACACACATTCATATATAAATCTTTGTATTCCATCCTTGTAAATTGTGGATGCAGCATCTTTTAGTGGTGAGACATCAGGACATGCTCATATGTGAACTCTGCTGTCCTCCTTTCGGTGGCGTTTCAGCAGTTGCTTGTATGTTTAATGTGGCTTTTGGTCACGTTGAACAGGTGCTATGCGGGGTAAGAAATGTCTTCGAAATCGCACACACGTAGATCGCCACGCATCAAGATGATAAGCATGATACTTTAAGCTCTGTCGCGATATCCGAAGGTGGAAATCAAACCAAACAACTCCTCAGAACATTTCCCATGATAGATGCGGTAGAGAACACTGAGTGACATCATTCATTCATTGACAATTCGAGACAGAAAGTACCAGGACAAGATCAGTAATGTGAAAACGGTTTTGTTTTTAATCAAAATTAATTTTGCCGCCTTCAAAGTATGCTTCTTCAAAAACGATACACATACGTCAACGAATAATCTAATCATCAAAATATTTTTAAACGCTGTTTCTGACTACAGTTATCGACGCGAATTCTGTTTTATGTCTTCTACCGATTGAAAACGGTTGCCACGAAGTGGTTATTTGAATTAAGGAAAAAGTAAAAGGTTGGCTGGAGCCATATTTAGTGAAAATGATGTTTGCGCGATAGCATTTGTTGAGTGTTTGGGCAAAATTCGTTCATAACGATCGCTCTGTGCGTGGTGCAAAATCCGAGAATTTCCTTTCCATAAATCTGAACTTTCTCGTCGAACTTGCTCTCTTAAATTCAGCATAACTCAAACAATATACTTCGTTTACAGTTTGAAATTTGGAAGCAGCAAGAAGTCCAACTGTATAACACTGCGATAGTAAAAAAAAACACTCAACATGACTTTGACTTATGAACGAGTTTGGCGTGGTTTTTTCGGTTTCAGTTCAATTGGAAACCACCACTGCAAAGCTTGTTGACTGTATGTCAAACTCGTAAACCTACGTTACATAAATGTTGGGTCAGAATTGACTCGCTCTAGCATGTCCTTAGCGACTCGCATGCGATTGAGTTTTTGGAGAAAATTCAGGTCTTCTGGAACTAGCCGAACGGCAACATGTTAATACCTAAATGATTAGTTGGTATACGCTTCGACTCGTGAGATACAGCAAGTTAGGCGGCTATTCTTTCACTTTTGCGATATTATTTGTAGTTGCAGACGTTGATGGCCTACAACAGCGAGGCAAATCTTTTATCACATCTCCACCGCTTTGCACAACTCATGAGTTCATAACCACAAGATTTTGATACAGTCTATTCACTGTAAGCCTTCTGTTACATATTAATTGACTCCAAACACCAAATACTAATGGCGATGCAAAATTTCAGACAAAATCTTTGTTCGATGTCATTGTCCATTATGAAATTCACAATATACACTAAATATGATACTATTAAAAACAGCACTGTATTTATTATAAATTAACAGATGCAACTAAAACTCCGCGCCTGTATTGTGTAAAACAGTTGTGCCAATCTAACAACAAAAAACAAGCATTTGAATTAGGAAACATAAGCAAACAATCCATTCCCGGTACTTTTTTAACTGAACGTAGAAACCTCTGTAGAAATGTCTGACCCAAGCTAATCCGACAGCACTAAAAGTGTTTTGCCTCTTTCTATTACTTTCATTGAAAGATAACTTATAATTAATATTGTAGTCTGTATCACAGTGTACTTCTTTGACTGAATATAGAATAATAGAATATAGTTATTGTAATATAACTGCAGGTTAGTAAGAAGTCCTCAGTACGCGAGATTTACATGCTCTTGACCGATATTGTTTGAAAGATGCTTTATAATTTCTTGAAAGTACGGGAGGTATTAGAAAAATGAAAGAGGAACTAAAACTTTTCGATACATAGAGATACGTATAATTATATTATACTGAACTTGAACTAATCTTTAGTAAAAAAAGAGATGTCTTCATTAAAAAGCAGTAGTTGAGTTTCATGTAAACGAAACCACGGTTATACATAGTATCCAATGTTTTTTTCAATTGGAATTGAGTGTTGTGTAACATAAATTGATTTATATCGCGGGAATTGGCGCATAATTTTCCACTCAATTACTTCACATAATTTTGGTTCAGATTCCCAATTCGTGATATGTGTATGTTGTACGTATGTGTACGTGTACACAAACGTAGCTAACCAGTCAGTCGGTGGCGTTTCGTTGAAAAAATATTATTGTTATGTTTCAGAACAAAGACTTATTTTGAAAGTAGTGGTTTACTCACACCTTCCTATTTATTTTAAGCTTCTGCGTTATGAGTTTCCTATTGAAATAACGAGAGAGAAGTAGACGATTTAACTATATGGTTCTCTTATAATCAGTCGAACAAAAATATCTGACATGTTTGATTATATTTTCAAGCCAAAAAATATATATATACAGTACAGACTACCTTACGTGCGCGGCCTTATATAGACGGACGTTAACCAATACAACAAAAAAAGAATTCACAAATTTGGTCCATCCGTTCAGGCGTAATACTACGACCACGCGAAATAAGAATTAAGTTTTATGTATTTTTAAATGTATAGATAGATAAATAATTTGAGTGAAACTATAAATTTCAGATAATTGTTCGATTAATGAACAATATGCTTGTGTCATAATGAATCGATTGTTTATATATCGATATCGATATAAATCGATTGATTGTACCTACATTTGTATGATTATTTTTAAAAGTATATGAACACAAAGTTATTTATTTATTATGGTTAATAAATATTAGTGTTCTTAAAAAATAACTATGTAATATAATATTAAATCATGTGTCAGTGAAAATCAGTCAAATAAGTGACGTCATTGTGTTATGCCCCAATGTGGTTGCCATTTTGGTAGTAAATAGTAAAGACGAGTAAACGTAATTCTTTCTGAATTTGGAGATTCTTGTTGACTGGTTTTGGATTATAGTTGACTTAAGGTAATTTTGCGATTAAGTCCAGACTTCGTAAAGTAAATTCAAAACATCTTTCGAAAAGTGAGACTTATACTCAGAATATTTTTCGCAACCAAGAATGATTTTCGCTCTTCGGAATTTCGCAGTTATTTTTTTATGGAAGTATATACAAATGTCAAACAATATAATAATATAAATAATAAAACTAGTAAATCTTTGAATTAATTTTAAAATTATATAAATGAAAGAATAATCTTAATGATTGTCATTTACATTGTCTTTTGTTGTTAACTAATTTTATGTTAGGGCACAAGCCTATTATATGTTTCAAACAATTTACTGTAAGGGATGCCTATCCCAACGAAATACGAGATATTAACCTCTAACAACTTTTGAATAGATCTAAGCATCGTAAACTTTGGAGGCCGACTCCCTACCTCGTGTCTCTGTTTTATGAGACTACAAACAAAGCGGTTTTGCCTATGAGATCCAAAGCTTCGGACTCTACCTAGTCACAGGAATCCCTGGAATAACAGTCGGATGTTTCCGATCTAATATCAGCTATTTCAAAGAAAAATTCCCCGTTTTTCCTCCATAAGTTTATGTTCCACCGGCAACCAGGTCGTTGTAATTAAAAAACTTTCAAGATTATTTTCATTAGTTTGTGTCTATTTCCGACGTTCTAGTATTTATTCCACACGTAACGAAGTTCTGAAGCCGTTAATGCCTTCGGGAACTTTGTAGCCTTATTGTTTCTCTACGATAGGCCGACTTATTGGATTTAACTCTTATTAAATGCTGTAAGTATCGGCTCGTGTGGGCAAAGTATTTTAGGGCTTGTGTGAAATTTTTCGATATATGTTTACCTGGCAATAACTTGAACTTTCGTTTACGATTAATGTGCTTGAATTTGGCGTAACTTCTTACGCTTTTGTGATTCTAGTAGAACGAAATTAAAAAAATAATAAAAACACAATTAATTTTTTTGTAAAACGCATTAAATGTTTGCAACTAAAATAAAAAAAATATCTTAGAAATGTCTGCATAAAATACATATATAATTTTGAAGAATATCTACTTACAAAGATAATATAGATTGTACCAAAAATTTATGCTTAACATGTAAATGAAATGTTACTCGTGAAACAGAAATTTGATAAAGAGTTGTAATACGCATTTGAGAACTCCACTCGAGGCGTCTCCGAGGCTCATTCGTACCACCTCATACCACATGCTTAAGTGCTCGTCGCGACACCGCCGCCATGTGCAAACATCATTAATAATACAGTACCGAGAATTGTTTGGTTTGTTTCTTAGCTCTTAAATATACTTTATTTTAGAGCTGGAAACAAACTAAACATTTCGTTTTTGAATATGTTTTTTTATGATGTTGGAAGGTAAACAAGCAGATGGATGTTGTGATGGTAAGAAATTCACTCCGCCTAGAAACCACAAAAGTGGTAATGACGCTTTGCCTCCTTGAAGCCGAGATGTTAGGCCTCGACCGCGTTTACCGGCTACCTTGTACTTCGAAAGGCGGTGGAACTAATCCGGGCGAGTCGCTGCTAAACTCTACCACCTAGTCAGATGTTAAGTGTTAGCGACGATAAACCTATGCTCGCCTTTTACGAGCTGCCTATTCTACAAAGGAGCCCGAACGAACAAGGGGAAAATGTAAAACTCATTTTTAGGACATAATATAATGAACAAAGAGGTTGACGAGAGACTACCATCGTCAATCAACATTATAAATGTTACTGGTGTGTCTCTATTTCGTGGCAGGCCACGTACGCAAGTTTAGTCCGTGAACGTCAACATTTCATTAAAATATAACGTTATCCTTTAAAACGGTAAAATAATGTACAGAAAAGCTTTTAGGCTTATAGAGAATTTGCTTCCCATGGGACTTGTTTATTTATTTGTACAAGTGTGTTCAGGTTTATTCATGAACGCACGACTTTATATGGCAACAAATTACCTTCAAGTTAGGATAAACAAAGAAAATTGCGAATTTGATAAAAACAAAACCTTCGTTTATTTTTCCGAAGTTTACGTCTGAACCTATCGTAACCTAGTTTAGAAAGGGGTTACGCTAGCACCTGGAAATTAGTATCTGGAGAGTATATAATATTAATGTTTTTAGTCCTGATATGTAGCCCAAGAAAAACATTTCAAAGCATTATTATTACGAAAAATCATTTTCATTTTTAGGCGCACAAATTAAGTATTTTAATAGTTTTATTTGAAGTTCCGTTTCTTATAAATTCGATTTTTAGTATGCTTTTGGTATAATTATGGTTTTAAAAGGTTTTTTTTTTAAATTATTACTGAAATAATTTTTTATTTAAAATTAAATTGTTATCTTTTAAGTTCAAGTGCGATCAAATCCTGTATTTGTAAAGTTGTTGTTGGAAAGTATTTTTTTGACATTCGAATTTTGTGGTGTAAAATTAATTAAATGAAAATAGTTTAATATAAAGAACCCATCCATTACTTTAAAAATAAGACGTGACTTTAAATAATATTTTTCCAAGAAAACACAAAATATAAGAATATTTTAAGGACGTGTCACCAGGAAAACATGGCCGGCAGTGCTTATCTAATATGCATTGCGAAACGTGCGGTGACTACCAGGCGCTCAACGTGATATAACCACGCATACACCGTGCACCTGCCTTTCCTACGTGCCACCCACTTCTAAGGAGCTTTTATTTCTCTACATCCCTACACTTTTTTTAATTTATTGTGTCCTAGTAAAATGGAAGAACTCTTTCCTTAATCCCCTTGATGACTAATTTAGATTGATTTACAATAAAACTGACACCACCCATACTGAATAGCGCTGACACCAAGACGGCAGATATAATAATAAGCTGTTAGTACCAATCCAGGGAGTTTCACTACTATAGGGTTCTGCAATCTAGTATGTTTGAATTCTGACTGACATACTTCAATAATCCAATCTAAAGTAGCATACTGTGAAACACACCGTAGGGCTATGGTGTTCTCACATCTATTCATCATTTCATTATTTATTTATTTATTTTATTTGATAGGAAAATCAACAGCTATAGTTTAAGAAAATTAGAACTATGAATTAATAACGGTCAGCTAATTACAAATTTTCACAACTAGATAAAAATACATAATATGTATATTAAAGAAGCTATAACACCAAAACAAACTACTAAAAATTAGGATGGTTACTAAATGAAAAGAATATGTTATATTCAAGTACATCTAATTTTATATTAAAATTATGAAGTATAATATTGACATTAAGCAACAAAGAAAAACATGTTGCATAGTAAACGCCTTATCCGATTCAACATTAGTATAAGTCCAAATCAACTTCAGATTTTATCAAATTATTAAATTTATCGCCTCTGCGGTCTAGCGGTTCAGTTGTTGGACTTGACTGCATGGGGTCCTGGGTTCGAAACCCAAGTCGGGCAACAAAAGAAAATTGGGTTTTTCCAATTTTCCAAAAAAAAAATGTTGCTCGGGACCTATCCCGATATGTGCCCGGTTGGCGATAGGCTTGCCACCTATGAAATTGTGGGGCTTAGTATCTTCGGCTAGTCGTGGGTACCCTGGTTGTGCATCTGCCTACCAATTCGGGGATATGGGCGTGAAGATACTTTTTTCACATTTTTTATTACTAAATTAATTGCTCGAACGCCATGTAAATAAATTTTGCTTGTAATTATTGAAAACTAACGGAAGTTATAATATTTCATTTTGACTTAGGGACCTTGTGGGAACCCTGAGAGATAACTTGGTCAGTATGCTGGAAGAGTCAATGGTGCCAATGCAAATCTTTTCAATAAATTTGTTAGTCAGCAACTTCACGCCTTCTTACCAAGGGAAGCAGATGATACTTTTTGCAAAGGTCATAGTACTCATCAGATCTATAACCATATTTTAAGCATTTACATATGAACCTGATAAATTTTCTCTGAAGTGCTTCAATGTGGTTATTGTTATTGTTATTACAGAATATTTTACATTTTGTACTAAATATTGTGCATATTTTAATCTATGAACTAATAATTCCTTTTTCAACGTACAAAAAATGTAAATAATGCTAAACAAAGAATATTAATTTTGTACCAAGTCCGCAATATTTTGACTACGGTGGGCCACTTTATGACAGTGTCAAAAAATGAATGTAGATCTGATGGATGGATACATAATAACCCACTCTCAACTTTGATTCATATATTTTACAGTACGCATATTTTTCATATAGCCTAAACCATTTAATGAGTATCGATATAAAAACCGCAAATATAAACGCTGTAAATAGTTCAGTTGATGTGATCACGAAGTACGTATTATTAAAGTCCGTCCGTTTCGCAGTTCGAAACAACCAATAACTTATTACAACTCCGCACTCCCATAATTACTTAACAGTTTCACTCGTAAACAATTCGCTAATGCGAAAGTTTAACGGCAGCTCTTTGAATTATCGCCGGGATCTTGCAACTTTTGTCTAGGCAAATTAAACTTATACAAGTGACAGCCCGTCACCATCGATTTTAATTAAATGGAGAGTATTTAATGAGAATGAATGGAGGTTTTGTGTTTTGCTGGGTACAGACCACGCAAACGCAGAAGAGTCTGCCTACTCTCGGTGGTTTAAAGTTATTACGCCTCAATTGCACTGTTTATTGTGTTTTTGTCTGAAGTGATAAGATTATTTTAAATTTAACTATAACTTAAATAAAAATTTAAAACCCCATATTTTTTATTCTAGAATGGCGAGCTTGCAAGTAGGCTGTTATGACCAATATGTGCCTTTCCCTAATGAGTTATGACCGCAATTTTAAAGCCACGGATGCAAGTCTACTAAGTGCCCTACCAGCCTCCAGCACTAATGGCCAGTAATTAAGACAGTGGTACATTGATGTTACGGTAGGGCAAACGATAAGGCGGTGGTACCAATTTAAGCAAGTTGTTGCAAAATAACGAACTAGTAATGACTGACTACAACCAGAATAATTCAGAAACCTAAATTACTAGATTATGACCAAAAGACAATGTGGTCGGCAAATTCTGACGCCGACAATTCGAATGTTTTCTGGATTTTCTAAAGACACATATGACAGAAGAAAAGATGATTCTCCAAAAGAATAATATCACACAATACAACAACAATCATTATTTTATTACTTCAACATTTTGTACGTATCACTTGACTTGACTCACGGAACTCACTAGACGACTTTTTGCGAAGTATATGCACTGACGTCTCGGAATGAATTAAACGCAGCGTTTTGTTTTTAAAGATTATCATGTCAATAAAACTTGTCAACAGTGTTGGTTCGACCCGCTCTAATGTTTATGATGGCGCGCTGTCGAAATTCATTCCGTGTCACAGTAGTCACTTTTAAACTATTGTTAAACAGTCAAAAAATTGTTAAAAATCAATTTACGAAATGAGTTATTATTTAGTTTGATCATTCATTTTCCATTAGATTATGATTGAAGATATTTTGTTATTATGAAATAAATTAATTGTATGAAGGTATAAATATATTGGTTTAGTTTGTATACAGTACTAGTTTTAAGAATAATGTTTTTTTATACACTTAAACACTTGGATTGATATTGTGGTCCTAACATGTGTCGAGTTTATGCATTATTCAATACTAAAAACATAATAATTAATAATCGAAACATTGGCGATTATTTCAGTAATTGTTCTGTAATTATTATTGTTTGCATTATGGGTCCTTACCCATTCGATTTTCAACCAACACAAAAGTAGTCAAAAATCTTTTAAACCGTGTCCGTGTTATATTACTACGTTTTTAATAAACATCTTACAAAATTGATTGTCTCGAGCTTATAGCAAAATATCTTTAACATACCTTTTCGATTGGTTCGACACAAAATACCTACTATCACTTATCAGATTCCCAATGTTCCACTTATTTGTGCGACCGACTGATACAAGTCGTCAGTGGACAAAATGCTGAAGCGTCATTTATCCCCAAATAAGTTACATATAATTGAATTCCTTTATTTTTCTGCGTCGTCTAAGTTTGAATAAAATCTAAACACTCTTTAGGCGCATGAGGATCTTAAAAATT
>NJDC01000440.1:380193-397602 GCA_002245475.1 Calephelis virginiensis
CCTGATGATGCTGTATAAGCGAAACCGGTAGGCTACTAATTACAAAGTAATATATTATAAGTGATAAGTAAAACAGTACAAGTGTTTCTTTCTTTAAAAATATGAATATTGTTAAACACTCAAAAAATTGTTAAAAATCAATTTACAAAATGAGTTCAGTTAATTTACGATCATTATTATTTAGTTTGATCATTCATTTTCCATTTGATTATGATTGAAGATATTTTGTTATTATGAAATAACTTAATTGTATGAAGGTATAAATATGTTGGTGAATCCTCAGTAGCTCAATTGGTTAGAGCATTCGTCGGCTTGAGACGAAAGGTTACAGGTTCAAATCCTGTCTGGGGCGAAATTTTTTCTTTCTTTAAAATTTATAGAAATGTTGGTTCAGTTTGTATACTGTACTAGTTTTAAGAATAATGATTTTTTTACACATATACACTTGGATTGATACTGTGGTCCTAACATGTGTCGAGTTTATGCATTATTCAACACTAAAATATAATAATTAATAATAGAAACATTGGCGATTATTTCAGTAATTGATCTGTAATTATTATTGTTTGCATTATGGGTCCTTACCCATTCGATTTTCAACCAACACAAAAGTAGTCAAAAATCTTTTAAACCGTGTCCGTGTTATATTACTACGTTTTTAATAAACATCTTACAAAATTGATTGTCTCGAGCTTATAGCAAAATATCTTTAACATACCTTTTCGATTGGTTCGACACAAAATACCTACTATCACTTATCAGATTCCCAATGTTCCACTGATGTGTGCGACCGACTGATACAAGTCGTCAGTGGACATAATGCTGAAGCGTCATTTATCCCCAAATGAGTTACATATAATTGAATTCCTTTATTTTTCTGCGTCGTCTAAGTTTGAATAAAATCTAAACACTCTTTTGGCGCATGAGGATCTTAAAAATTTAGAAAATCTTATCAAATCTTAGCCAGAGGCGTGACTTGTACACTTAAGTTTCTTAACAATCTTTTTCATTTCTCTTTCTATTTAAGTGACGAGAATTTTTTCTTCGAATTGGAATTAAAAAACAATTTGCATAAGCGATTTCGGTCCATGGAAGTAATTTGTGATGATGATGATTGGTTATTATTCATCGCCTATGAATGTATGTCCTTATCTGTCATATGAGTAAAAGCATAAGAGAAGAGAATTAATACCGCTTTAGCATTTTTTCACCGTCGCAAGCGCTGAAGATATGGCGGCAGGAATAGGCAAGTTGGTGGTACCAATCTCGACGAGTCTCAGGGAAACTCTACCACCTAGTCGGATGTCCAGGTGTTAGTGACGGTAAGCTTATGCTCGCCTTTTACGAGCTGCCTGACAGGAAGGCAGATGTTCTATTCTGCAACGAAGCCCGGACCAACACGGTGAAAAATATTATGGTTTTATATTTTTTTTATTAGAAAACATTTTAAAAATGAGTTGCCTAAATGCCTAGAATATGCATACGTTGGGTTGCCAGGTATGTCGATGCCATGTTACTTGAATGATGAAATATATATGCGGCGTTTTATTGCGAACACCTTGCTATGGTTGACTGCAAAAAAAAAACGAAATAATGAAAAATATTGTGAAGGTTTATGGAGCCGGGGATCTTCTACTAACACATTAGTTTTTGATCTGTAACTCATAGCGCCTGGTTTTCCAATAAAAAAAAAATATAACTTAACTTTGCAAAAAGACTTCGTAGTTAAATGGTTTTAGCTCTGTGAAAAGCGTTATTGTAAATGTATCTCTCTGTAACGAGCGATAATTTGCTGGTCTCATATACCCCAATTAGGTAAATCTAGAACTTTGCAACTAACAATGTTCCAAACACACAAACAACATAGTTTCGTCATGATATACGCCTTACTGGAGATAATTAGTCAAAGCAAAGCATAAAGACCCTTGTCATCTCCGACGGTCAGGATTTAAGCCAGCTTAGCAACCTTGGCAACGGGCTCAGATTAAGGCGCATTAGGTGCGCACCAACTAGTTTGACTAATTAGATTTCACGAAGATTTGGAAACTTTGGTTATTACAAACCAAGTTATGTTGTTTTGGATGTCCAACAAAGTTATCGTTGTTTCGCCGTCGTTCAATGATTTATTTCTGCTAATTTGTCAAGAACAACAGCTTAAATATTGGTTGCTAACTTAAAATGAATGGTTTTCATTTCAATTAATTTGAAAATTTTTAGACCATGTATTTCATACTAGTTGGTGCCAGCGGCTTTGCCTGCGTATAAACGTTATTTTTTACTTCCGCTGAATCCTATGAGATTGCTGGATAAAAAGCAGATCAAACTCTGATCTATTTCAGTGGTGAAATTCATTGAATACGCTTACGTCGATTTGGAATAAAAACGAAACATACATTGTTGTTTAAACTTTGATACCTCCTATACTGTAGTTACACTTATTTCTGTTACAATATGTTGCTTTCTGTGTAAAAATACCAGTTTAATACATTTTATTATTAAAAGCAAAACATTATGCTATTTGAATTTTGAACTACTCGTACTATTGACAATGTAAATAAATATAATATTATAATAATAAAAAATCTTAATACGAGCTACGTCTAAAGCTTTGGCAACAAACTCCTAGTAATAGGAAAACTTCGAGACAATAAAATAATTTAGATAGAATGACTAGGACAACATGACATTGAGAAGTAGCCTGATAAATCAGCTTGTAAAGTGTTTGTCGGAACTACTAAGTTACACGACAGTAGCTATACCTACTTCTGTCGGCGCCACGACGACGCGCCATCTTGTCCCCTTGCTCCAGTTTACGATTCGGGAAAACATTTTACGCTTATTTGTTTGAAATAATCGTTATTATTTTATAAATAGCCATTATATGTGGCATAAACCACTACCCTCTTTTTTATTAGAAAGTAGCTATCCCAGTGAACTTTGTTACAGTTTAGTTTGTATGTGGAAAAATCAAAATGTCGTTTTTCCTAGTTTCATCTCAGTTTTTGTTATATTTTAAACTTTTGTTGGAATTAAATTAAATTAGTCAAATCGGTCCAGTTGATCGGAACGGAAGCTATGCGCGTTCATACATTTCAGCGGATAATTTATATATTTCTACTTTTCCTACTTTTTAATCTTTTGGCCAAATTCAGAGCTAGGTGAATAGTCTGTTTGTGAGTCACTAAGGCGACATTTTCCGTACAAAATTTGCTAAATGATTTTTGCCGTTGCCGTTTGTGATTTAAAATGGACAATTATTTTATGATAGAAACTGCTCAATATTAGTTCCCTAGGTCAGAAATCTAATCTAGTCTACTGATTGGGTACCTGCCCTAAACACCGGAACATGATAACGCCAAACACTGTCGCTATGGCGGCATGATTAAATAATTATAGCACTCTACCACCGTTGGTTAGGTTGATAGGATCTCACGGCAGATCGTCTATTCCACGTAGGAGACTAAACCAACACAAGGAAAATCTTACTTATTATTTAATCCATAGTGTTTGAGGTCGCAGAGTAATAATATGGAAATTGCTTAAAGTCAAAACTGTTGTTAATTTTTTCTACTTAAAAATGTGGAAGTATATTAGAGAACGGGAACATAACAAACAAAAAACGTAGTCAGATAAGAAAGAAATAAAGTTGAGATACAATTCTGAAAACAATAAAAGGATAAAACTAAATATTATTCTTTATGTTATAATAAATAAGGGTTCAAAAATCCTACCTATTGTGCAGGCAATCTTGAAAACCCACGTGGATAACTCTTGCATATTGCCAAGTGCGAAGAGATTTATTTGTAGTGACTTCAAAGGGTTTCGCCGCTTTGATCGTATGGTTCGAGTACCCTCAGTTTTTGCCAACAGTCTTCCGTAATATTCGAGTGTTGATCGACGTACCGGCTTTCGTCACATAGTTCACCCACCTGTGTGCTTTGTCGATTATTGTGCTTTGTATGACCTGTTTATATGATGAAAATTATTATATTAGGAAAAAAAGCAAAAATATTATAAAAACATAAACTAACTCCTTTTTATGAACATTTATTCAGATAACGATAGAAACAATCGTTTTTTCGTCTTAATATGACGACTCCATCGTTGTAATGTCATGTTGTCAATAGGATTTTTTCCACCAGTACCATCGATTATAATAGGCTGTACATGAGGTCGCCCAGATTTGCAACCACCGCCTTATTCCTAACGCGTTTAGCGCTCTCCATTCTCGTCCTCTGTGCTAAGAAGTAGTATATGCTGTAGACTTGTAAATGTGGCTTGATGTTTAAGATCTCTGACTTAAGATGATGATACAACAGTAACATCTATGGTGTGCAAAGTCTGCCGGCAAAACATAATGGTCGTCTTTTGCCGTACGAAAAGATGCTCGCTTTTTCAGTATCTCAACATCGAAAAGTAAACAAACTGACAGAACTCACTTTGAGAAATAAACGTCGTCTATTGGAAGCAAAGATGTTCTTAAACCGGAATATAACTGTGACGTATTAAAAGATAAGACGGTGATAACAATCTAAACAAGATTTTGCGAACCTATCACCTAGTACTCATACATTTCTTACTACAATGCAATGTAATTGTTTAAAACATTATTAGATACAGTTAGGTAATTTATAAATAAAGTTTTTGTAGGTACCTAAGAAGTTGTAATTAGTTACGAAGTACTGGCCATTATCGAAGCTCCCGGAGGCTCCACGCAGCTTCCTGTTGCCAGTTAAAATTCATTAAAAATGTCGGCCGTGATTTTCTTATCATAATATTTAAAGAACAGTTTGCGTTTTGAATTACTTAAAACTTCGTGCTCATTATCATTCTTACGGACTTGTTAGGAAAAGTTATTTAGTCGACTTTTACGAGTTAAGCTCGTATTTGGACTAAAAATTAATTTCTCTTCTAAAATTATCTTAAGCGACCATGTTTTTGTATTTTGTTTTTAATGTAACTTTACTTTTTTGTCATGTTTAACTTGAAAATATAGAAAGAAATGAATATGGAAAAAGCGTTGAGTTTCTTAAGATATATCTTAATCTTATCTCAGTGAGTAACTGAGTACTTTGAAGGAATGAATTTCGCATTTTTATGTAAATGAATTTTGCATATTAGGTGTAATGCATTTTCATTCAAAATAAGTTTAGGTTATACACTTACATTCTTTAATGTGAAAGCTACATTTGACCATATAAAAACCATTCGTATATATTTTATTTATAAAATATTCGAACTAATGGGTGATACACAAATTAACTATTATTATTATGATTTAATTACGTGAACTGTGATTAAGGAATGTGATGATATTAATTGTGTTTTTGTAGAATTAAATAAACGCATACAAGCGCTTACCTGTGGCCTAAATAAAACACATGTTTTTTTATTTGAAAAAAATATAATTTTCATTTTGAATTGAACTTAGAAAATAAATCAAATTTTAACGTAGGTCCATGCTTAATTCTAGTAGCTAATTTTTAAGAGTATCATGAACTTAAGTCGAAAAAAATAATAAATGAGTTTTGATATCTATGCATCTAATAGATTGTGTGTCGTTTAAAACTACACAATGAAGTTCTATCGATGACGCATGGTTAGATCAATAATTGCTTGTTCTAACGTCGATAGAAGAAGACATTTGGTGAAGTGGAGCTGCATAATTTAGGAGATGTCACTGTCGGGACGTCACCTCGCGTTTTTCGGGTGATTACGTCGAGGTTGCCCACTGAATTATATAGGAGTGCGCGTCAAGCAGAATAACAAGTAGCGACATTATTTGCGGTAGCATAAGAAAGGCAACCTATTTCTAATAATAATAAATCCACTTTTTTATAAAAATCATAAATTAAACGCAGTAAAACTGCAAAAACGTTGATTTCAATAATTGTATAAGTACACGAAAACTCATTATTCCTGTCCATTACCCTGGGATTCCATTATCAGATCCAGACTTGTCTTGACTTGTCTGAATATTTTTTGAAATTGGTTCATAAATGACGGAGAATGCGTTTAACATACAGAAAATAGATACAGGTGGAGAACATTTAACCTCTACCTTTATTTCGAAGTCAGCTAAAAAGACATTTATGTAGCGTTGATTTAAGACTTGAAAGTGTGATTTTTGGCTCTATACGAAGATATGAAATACCCTCCTCTTAACACCGGAACGCAACAGAACCGACCCCCAGGATGTGGTCCGTGTCAGTCTGACACTAGTGGAATAAAAACAGCATTTATTTACATAAGCTAATCTTTATTATACTATTCTTATTTTTATGAAGTTTGTTAAAAAATCTTCACATTTAAGCAGAGGCACAACCAGGACAATAGGGTACTAGTCCCAGAATATGATAGGAGGCAAACCTATCGCCATTCGTCTACTTATTCAATCCAGTAGAACGTTGTTTTTTTATAGAAAATTGAAAAAAAAGAAATATATGCTACATACAGTCACCTAATAAACGTAAGTATGAATGATGTTGTGAGCGTCCTAGTATTAATGGTTGCAATAAGCTGGAAATGTTAGTTTAGCTAACATTCATGCGATATATGTAGTTGTTTTTTTTTGTATTACGAGGGTGGATCCAAAAGTTCTAAGCCCGACCAAGAAAATGAAAGAAAAGTGGGTGTAAATTTATTTTTATTTTTTCGACATAGTCTCCATCTAGCTCAACACACTTCTTCCACCTGACCTGCAACTCAACACACTATTCCACCTGACCTGCAACTTGTTTATCCCCTCGAAAAAAAAAGATTCCGGAAGGTAGGCGAAATAGTAGTTTACTGCGACTATCACCTCATCTTTGGTCGAAAATTTCGAGCCACCCAAGTGTTTTTTTTTTTAATTTGGAAATAAATCATGATCCGAGGGGGCTAAATCCGGCGAATAAAGTGGGTGGGGCAGCAATTCGTAGCCACAATCATGAATTACAGACATTGTTTCAACCGAAGTGTGAACACGTGCATTGTCTTGATGAAACAAAACTTTTATACGCAACATTCCCGGCCTTTTTTCTTTTATTTTTCCCGGAGTCTTCGTAAAAGGTTACAGTAATAACTAGAATTTATAGTTTGACCTTTCGGAAAATAATCTACAATAATAATGCCCTTCGCATCCCAAAAAACAGAAGCCATGACTTTGTTAGTCGACAACACGACCTTAGTCTTTTTCGGTGTAGGAGAGTCTCATTTTTTCCACTGTTTGGATTGTTGCTTTGATTCAGGAGTATGGTGGTGAACCCAGCTTTCATCCATGGTAACAAATCTAGGCAAAAAGTCCTCGGGATCAGGCTCAAAAAGTTCCAAACAGTCTCGCGAAATAGTGTATCGAACTCGTTTTTGTTCAGCTAAAAGGAACATCGGGACCCAGCTAGCAGAAACCTTATGGAACCCTAACTCTTCCGTTATTATGTGTTGCACCCGGCCATAACTAATGTTTGTTATCTCAGCTATTTTACCAATGGTCAGACGTCGGTCACCCAGTACGAGATCACAAATTTTATCGATGTTTTCTTTCGTGGTAGAGGATGTAGGCCTTCCACTCCTAAGATCATCTTTAATGCTCTCACGACCGCACTAAAACTCAGCTACCCACTTCTTGACACTGGAATACGATGGAGCAGACTCCCCCAAAGTGCTCACCATATCTTGATGGATGTCTTTTGGTGATAGGCCATTTTTATTGAGGTACTTAATGACTGCACGGTGTTAAATTTTCTCCATTTTTGAAAATTGCGTCAGATCGCTTCAAACAAATAATCACAGAAAATTTATATTGTGCAGTATCGGAATGAAACTGCGCACAATAAATCAATATGACACATACTAACAAATGACGGTAGATTTTAAAAAGATGTCATAGCTCCATGTAGGTTAGACCACGAACTTTTGGATTCACCCTCGTATGAAGTTTGTTAAGGTTGTAATCGTTGTTAAGGTTTTTAATTAAATAAAGTTTATTTTAGTCTTTATAATTTTTGTCACCGTGATAAATAAATATGCCTGAAGAAATTACACAAAACTCTTATCCGGAGGGTAGGGTAGCCGGTAGACTTGCACAACTGGCAATCCCATCCAATCCCATCCCGTCTGTCTTTAATCATCAGGAAACAAGTATACAACTCGTATGCTTGTCTGCTGCCCAATCCAAAAAAAAGGCAAAGAAAAAACCTTTTATAGAGCTCGCTGAACCAAATATATTACTAAATTATTAAGCAGTGCAAAAATTTGTTGTTAGTTCGTTATTGTATTTTATTTTCGATCGTAGTACTTATAAATGTTTTATTTTCTTTCAGGTATGTACTTCTATTTTGCTGACGAAGGTGTAAGTGGAGTAATTTAAAAAAACGAACAATATATAATTATCTACCATTCCTATAGTATCAGTATTATAATCTACAAAATCTTAGTTTTTGGTACATAAACAGCGTAGTTATCTCAGATGTAAAATAAGCCTTTATTTTGCTAATTCCGCGTAAGCAATATAACTGTTGTGAAGTGTTGTGTCAATTAAACCTAGGTGGGCGGTGGTTAGTTCGGTTTAAAGTTAGTTCGGCTTGTCACATTCTGTGTCATTTGGAGGATTATTTGCCACGACAGTTACACTGTTACGCGGAATTAGCAAAATAAAGGCTTATTTTACATCTGTTATAATGGATTTCCGCAAAGTAACGCCTGATTCAATAAAATAGCGCTGTTATTTGTCTTTTTTCAATACTTGAACTATATTAAAATAAATAATTGCTAAGGGGTCAAATATATGAGTTTCTTACTGTACAATTACAATATTTATTTTATTTCTAGTTCTAATTAGTCCTGAAGCTACCTCAAGTAGGTATGTCTTTGCATCTGCGTGATTGACTTAGATGTCTAAACTTAGTTTAGCCATACTTTTAAGTGGTATTTGCAATTTTCTATACTACTATTTATTTAACAGTTTAACAAAGTATAAAAATGTATAACTTATCATAATAATTTAATCCGAAAAAACCGACTCAGATTTGAATAAGTAAATCATGTACGTACACAAATGTTGAGTCTTTTTCTCGACTTCCCTGGGATTCCATTATTGGATCTAGACTCTATCTCTATCTCTCTTATAGAGAGAGACAGACAGAGGAAAATGAAATAAAAAAAATAATAAAATAAAAAAAAAATGAAAATGATAATAAAAAAAATTGTCCGACCCGGGATTCGAACCCGGGACCTCATGCAGTCAATTCCAACTACTGAACCGCTAGACCACAGAGCAAAAAGTGTCGTGACAACATTTTCGTAAGAATTTTTTTTCGTCTAGCCCCCATTCACAACGCGCAATTAGGAACTTTGTTACAAAACTTCGTTCCAAGAAGCATGATGGAGTATAAAATATATTTATTAGAAGTGATATGAATAGCTACTCAGAATTAGAGATGTATCATATACTAATGATTTCCTATATTAACAAAACAAAGACGTCTCAACCCTAATGGAGTTTCCGACGTGTGGTCGGAGTATGTGCTGTTAAATCACCTAAGCTTGGACGCCATTTTGATCCAGTGGTTGTGAGCAATCTAACTTGTTGATGGATTATAGATTAGAACCAAATTACTTGCTATACTAACCAAGATTAGTTGCTTTTTTGATGCAATAAAGCTTCGAAGTTAAACGGTAAAGAATAATTGCAAGATTAAAATATCGATCAAAAGCGGTCGTGTGTTTTCTGATACTCGCAAATAAACAGAAAATTATTTAAAAACTGTTTCCGATTTCCGATCAATTTCAATAACCAGTCTAAGAAATAGATAAGACTACTATATGTCAGTTACCAGGCAATAATTATTTTCAATAATTAATAAAGAAAAACTGTAATAGGCCTGTCTCTATCTGTTGATAGATTATTGAAACTTGCCATGGGAAGGGGTCTAGCAACCTATCTTAATTTTATTTCTTTATCAATATTTTCAATTACGTATTGACTTAAGTCGTTTACATTTTATAGCGCTCTAAAATTTGTCTAAATATAGCGATAGTATCAACCAGTATTATCCCAGGGCATTTCAGGCGTCGACGATGAGTGAATTCTTCGTTCATAAATCTAAGTAAATTCGTAATTTAAACACAATTTCATTGACTTCACTTGTTATTAGGATTGAAATGGCAACAAGCACGTCTATAATTTGTTTATGCCTCAAAAGTATTAATATTTAAAACAATTCTATATATATACATTGTGGTACGAGTTCTTGGCATTGTTTAGGGTCTGAATATAACCCACCCAATATGAGACACACTTGACGTTCTTGTTTAAAATATTTAACTCTGACTTAGCTTCTAACTTAATTTTTAATTAGAGAAAATTTATTTCATTGTCATTCAACCGAAAATATACAATTTAAAAATGGTACATGTTTTAATTTCTGAGTCAATTCCAAGCCCGCTGAGTTTCTTGCTGGATCTTCTTTGTGTGCGGCCGCGTTCCGATCCGGTGTAAGATTTGTTATTGTATAAACGCCGTCACAGTTGCCTCTTGTAGGTTTACGTGAAGTAAAGATTTATTATTGTTATTACCATTTATTAACATTACACCTCATTTTTTGAGTTTATACATTTAAAATAAAAAAAATGTTAATATTATTCACCGTATTTGTACATTCATAATTCCTTTCAATTTTTGTGGCCTTTGACATGTCATTTTAAATAAATGTTATATATTTATCCTTTACCCTCATACAAACCCTCCGATATTCTCAGAAAATAATAATACTTTTACAACGAGAGTAAATCATATTGACGTAATTATAAGTCTTCCTCTATCGAAGCCTTAACGAGGAAAAACACTAAGACTACAGACAGCGAAGATGGCAATTATTACTTGGTGTTAGAGATACCATCGATTAACGATGTAAGCCAAACAATGGCGTCTCATCCCTAATGGAATATCCGACGTGTGGTTGGAGTGTGTACTGCTAAAGCTTTGGCGCCATTTAAATACAGTAGTAAGGCTAACTTGGTAATGGAATATAGATTCTAGTTGGCACAATGCGTGGTCCGACAAATGGGTCATTACACTATTAGCTAAGCAGAAAGCTCTCATCAGGATATTGACTGTACCTTACATTTATTTGTCGAACTTCTTAACTAACAGCCAATATTAATAACCTCTCTAATATTAGAGATCGTGCTATTTTAGATCAGTTGCCAGGTAACCGCTGTTATTTTTCAATGATTAACAAAAATATATTAGCAACAAAATTCTAAAAGGCCTACCTTTATCTGAACATAAATACTCATTAATATTGACTGTAAATTAGGGACTTGTAGATAAATCGCAGATAGATAAATATGTAGTATTCCTATCCTGTTTTTTGTTTCGAGCTCTAAATAAAGTGATGAGTAGATACATCCACTAAGCACAAGTTTCACCGACATCTCTTAAAAAGCTACAGTCAATAAATGTTCATGTATTTGTTTGTTGTTAAAAATATTAGTTTATTATTGTTATTAATCCTAATTTCTTACTGGCTGGTACAATTCTCTCTCTGATCCATTTTACACATTCCTATTGCCACAATGTCAGTATGTTATCGTGTCTTGGTTTGAAACATGGTAAACTTACGTGTGCCCACCGTGCTTACGTAACCATCCAGTGAGCCTGGTCTGGAATAGACCATCTGCTATTCTGCCTGGCAGCTCATGAGAGGCGAGCAAAGGCTAAATAGGCTACCAACAAGATCACAAGAGTTGTGCAGTTACCATTCCTTGTAGGGATCTACCGTATTACCTTATGTTTTCATTCCGTCCTTTCATTGTACTACTATATCCTATCATAATACAAGTTCTTTAATATACCATCATTAACATCTTGAAATTTAAAAAGTGGTTTACGTAGCCAGCTATCACAAAACCCTTTTGAGGTTTAGCCTCTCAGTTGTATACAAGACTATTCAAATCCACTTTTGCCGCTTTGTTAATTGAGCTGAATAGATACACGCCAGTATCTTTATAAGCGTTTTCATTTACAACATTAATCGGATTATAGTATGAATCTTTGATCCAAGTAGTCACAAATATAATTAGTAAGAGGCAGAGAAGAGTTATTCCCACACCCCTAGTCTTATTGCTCCTTAGTTAACATAATCACGCAGAGCCCGATTTGGCACCACACTAATTAAGCTGTCTTCCCTAATACCCGAGAGCTTTGATTATCGTTGATTGTATCAGTTTACCCTCAGATCACTATATTGTATTACGTTTGAGCCAATGTTTGACTATCATCAAGTTGAATTAGATAGTATATCAAAGCTTGCTATATTGACACGTTACTAAATCACCTCTCAGCGGAACAAATGAACGGGTTGTTGGGTACTTCTCTGCGTGTTGCCAAAATGTCAACTTGTGTTATCTACATATTGCGGACATAATTCGTGAAGGTAAAGTAAAAAGGACCAAGGCGGTCAGTTTTCTACATGACATGCATGCAACTTAGCGTATCGATGTATTTTTATTTTCTAGAAACATGTCCTAGTCTTGCAGAGGAGTTAAAGAAAGTATCTTTACGTTCGTATCCCTGAAGAGGTAGGCAGAGGCACAACCAGGCACCCACGACTAGTCAAAGACATTGAGTCCCATAATCCCAAGGTCCCAGGTTCGATTCCCGACCCGGAATCGAGTCTGATACCTCAAGAAGTCAAGTCTGATGCCGGAACGCTAGAATACAGAAGCGATCACAGAAAACACAGAAGAGTTGTATGGTTTATTTACTCTAGCAACTGTCAGCAAGGACTGTCTCTCGGGATTTGTTGCTGCGTACTGGTTACTGTGTGGACTTGATGGAGGAGTAGTGTCTCGTCGTTCGGTGTTAGAGATCGTCGTCTCCGAGACCCGCAGCGATAGTGTAGTGTGGCAACCGCTTTTAATTTTCACATGAAAATAGAAAAATAACAATAAATTTTGGGGGTTTGGGAAAAATGTGTCACCAGAAGGGGAGGGGGGGGGCTGTAACTTCCAAAATAAGAGAAAATAAATATATAAAACTGAAAATTATGTATAATGTACATTACTATTTTAACTTCCATTTAAAATTGGTTTGAACGAAATCTGTTTAGTATTTTTGGAACGAAGTTCCTTATTGCGCGTTGTGAATGGGGGTTAGACGGAAAAAAATCTTACGAAAATGTTGTCGTGACACTTTTTGCTCTGTGGTCTAGCGGTTCAGTAGTTGAAGCATGAGGTCCCGGGTTCGAATCCCGGTTCGGACAAATTTTTTTTAATTTTTTTTTAGTTTTTCATTTTCAAATTTTTTTATTATCAATTTCATTTTTTTTTATTTCATGTT
The DNA here is from genome assembly GCA_002245475.1 of Calephelis virginiensis. Lineage (NCBI taxonomy): Eukaryota > Metazoa > Arthropoda > Insecta > Lepidoptera > Riodinidae > Calephelis > Calephelis virginiensis. Next base: position 393,515 of record NJDC01000440.1, read on the forward strand.
TCTCTGTCTGTCTATACGAGAGATAGAGATAGAGATTACTAGAGATTGAGAGAGAGAGAGAGGGGGAAGAGAGAACTTCGTTCCATCCGGGTGTCCCTTGACACCTCTCAACTTTTTTTTATAGGTACTGTAAAATCAACACTTAAAATACCTGTGCCTTATTATCAAGAGATGGCTTAGTTACGACGGTTACTCTTAGAAACGCGTAACCGGGTAGAAAAGGCCTTCTTATAAAATGTCTTTGATATTATGAATCCGCTCATTTGCAACAGTTTAATCAAAGACTACCGTAATAGTAAATCAAATTAATTGAAAAAAAGTTGTATTTTATGATGCTACGGAACCCTTCTGTGGCGAATCCGTCTCGAACTTGGCGACTTAATTATTTCTTAAAGCTACAGGCAAGGTTTTTGCGCCATCGAGAGAAAAGATGGTCGAAGTTTTTTCATAATTATTGAATTTCGTGTTAATATTGAATATTAATATAATATTTTCGTGTAAATTAGTCAATTTTGGTGGCATTTTGTACAATTTTGTTCAGTGAAAATGAAATAATATTGAAGAAATTAGCGTATCGTATATTTCCTCGTTGCCGCCAAATCTCATTACATGAGCTTGTGTAAAAAGGCCACCGCTTTACCCAAGAGCCTGACATGACTTACTGACGACTTATGACTGATGACTAATTATAATTGATATAAAACAAATATAAAATTTGATGCAAATTTCTACTTGACTAATGGCAAAATACTAACGAGATTGCCAAAACCTAAAAAAGAACGAACGAAGCTACAGGCAACTGATTTCCTACATCCAAAAATTTATGTGCTGGTACATGACGAGAGAAAATACGTACCACGTATTTCAGTTACGAATATCTAGATGTTTCTGATTTCATCGATTAATAATCTTATTCTAATTCTAGGTAGTAAACTCAATAAAAACCTACCAACAATAGGGATGTGTCACTGACAGGCCTAAAACCAGTGAAAACAATTGCTAAGTGAATATTGGCCCACTTCCAACTTTAGGATGACAGTTTGCTCAAGTTTCAAGTGTCACTCATCACTTTCTCATATGCGACAGTAAACCGCTCGAGTTGTAATCTCCCAGGCATCACTTTAATCACTGTTGTTGTACTCCTACATGAGCAACTTTTGATTGTTAGCGCTTTTGAGACTAATTTTATGTTAAAATGGCAGGCTTTCAAGTGAAATATGAGATGGAGATTAGATAAGTTAGATTGAAAAGTAGTTGTTATAGGTTTTATCAAGACTAGGTACCTAATTCATGACGTTTTATTACTATTTTAAAGTTTTAAAAAGACTAAACTAAAATGGTTGCAACTAAAATATGCATCGCAGTTAAAGGCGCTCAGTTTTTTTCCCGCCACATAATCGCGTTAATGCTACACTACCATCATAAATCACCAGGAAAACAGGACTGTACAGAAGGTAACATTTGTTAGTTTGAAAGAAGCACGATGTCAAAGGCGCGTTTTGCAGTGACCGCCTGACTAAGCTCCGCATCCGATTCGACACATTGAAAAACATCAATCAACCGACCGCGCATCGACGTTTTTTGTTACCATTGCAGCGAAATATATTGTTTGGTACGTTCCATTTACCCATTTTAAACGTTTTTATGTTTCCCGAGTCTGTATTATGTTTACGGAATACAAAATTTTCGTATTTTGAAGCGTATTTTGTTTTATCGAAATAATAATTAATTTTTATTTTGTTACATTTATTTTTACTTTGTGTATAAAAAATATTTTCCTATTCGTATTCCCGCCTCAATTTTAATAAAAAAAATCTTAACTAGAGAGAAGATAAACAAGTAAGTAAGTAAACACCATTCTTGAGATCGACGTACTGCTATATCCCTATTTTCCTGATCTAATTGCTGAATACAGTTTACCTTACAATTCAGCAATAAACTGTGTAAATACTAGGGCTTTCCAATTTGTTAAGCAATTCTATGCATTCATTCACATTACTGCCCAACGACGCATCCGATTTCTGCTTGCCAGTTGGCTTCAGCGAAGAACTAAATATTATACCCGGTAGAGTCTGCATAGTCGCGTCTATAGTCCAAGTATTCAAAGTATTTGAGTGTAGTGTTGTGTGTTTAAACTTCTTTATTAAAATAATAATAATAAAATGAATAATGGATTGCTTCCTGTTTTTTTTATAAGTATCCCGAAGCCAAACCTAACAGGACGATCCCATACCGCCTTTACGAATAAAACCCTACTAGCTTTATCGATGAGCATCCAATCCGCCGAATTACTTGTCCGTCATTAAAACCTTACAATTAACCTTGCGTGAGTTTCTGCTCTCGCTGTACCCTTTCTAAAAATGTGTCTTTGCTTATGACTATCAATATTTCAAAACTATATCCTGAATTGTTTAGTGCCTACCGAAACATGATAACACGTGTTAATCCAAATTAACTATGTTTATTTCATGTTCATTTTCCTCGATATAAACCAAGAGACAAAGGTACTCGTGCACGATTTGACGTGGACAGCTAGCAGTGTGTAAATAACATTGATTTAAGTCGTTACGGTACAGGTCCTGATATATATACTCATACATACATGGGGATGATTTTCCTGGTTACTGGGGCTGTTTGGTAAAGGACACAATCCTAAACAATCATCTTTCGGATTTAGATCCGTCTGTGTTATCTGTGTTTGTCCTCACACCAACGTCTAACTTTTATAAGGAATAACTGTTTGGCACAGAAAAAATATTAGAGACAGAACTCACGGAACGATTTTTACCCGCGCCCGAAACGGTCGCGGTCTTGCGATTTTAGTTCAAAACTCACGAGACGGGCAATTTTTGCGGTCCCGCAGCCGCCGCGGTTGAAATTATCGCCCGCAAACTTGGCGGTTGATTATCGAGCAGCCGGCGGTTGCGGTTAAATAATCAGTAAAAATAGTATAAAATGGTCGCCCGCCAAGCGACCGCAGAGCGCGCGGTCATTCGCATCTACGGGCGGACGACCGCTGCTGCGGGAACCGCGAACAACCGCAGGCGCTGCGGATGAAAATCGCGTCGTGAAATGTGATCTTACTTTTTGCATATACATTTACATTCTACGGAATCTGCGGGCCCGCAAACGCCGCGGCCGCGGGATAAAACCGGGCCGTTAGTTCTTAGTCTGAAGCGCCAATAGAGTTGCCGTAACTAGTGCATACGTGATATGTAGTATACTTATGCATTACATTTAAACTATTAATATGCGATTTGTATCACTGGATCTCTTATCTCAAAACAAACCGTATAAGTAGACATCGTAACAATTTTATTACCAGCTAGGCGCCGTAATTTGTAGATCATAAAACAAAATGTTTTTATTGTTCATTTATCGTTGCGAATAATTATGATGTATTTTCTTCGAGTTTCACGGGCTCGAGTTTTTATGACAAATGCGTGTTATAATGGCATGGTGCCGTACACGGCAACTTGCCCGTGTAGGGATCCACTGCCTCACCTATTCCGACTGCCATAGTTACTAGGTCATATTCCAATACGTAGAGTAGGTTTGCCGGTAGAATTAATTGTGCAATAGGTTAACATCCCGGGTGCAGGACAGCGAACTCGTTGTTTGACAGGGAGCTTGTTCGCTGACATATCACATAAAATGGCATCGTATCGAAATCGGTTCATCCATTCAAAAGTTGTGATCACACTAACAATTAAACACACTCACATACATAATCTGCAAAGATTCCAAAATATAGTACCGTAATTTATAGACTATGATCCATCAGCCACCTCTCAGTTTTTTCCTCAGGTTCTTGTCATCAAGTCCTCGTCATCAAAATATATGAATAGATCTAGTTAAGACGAATCTAATGAGTCCAAACTCGATGGATTTACCAGTAGGCATTCCAGGGATACGTCTCCTTTCTTCAAGCTCTATCATCAGAAAAATTCAGTTGTACCACCATTCGTTATAACTGTGAGGTCTCACATATGGTTAAAAGTGAAGTACATTAATTCGGTTAGCATTACGATACTTACAAGTGGGCTGATGACCTTCAACACCTGAACATCTTATCTTTTGTATAAGAA
>NJDC01000440.1:424393-452443 GCA_002245475.1 Calephelis virginiensis
GACAGATTTGTCAGGATCGTGAGGTCTGGCACTCGATACTCTCTGCCTAGCCCGTAAGGGACTTGGCGTAAAGATATGTATGTATGTGTGTATGTACAAAATAATATAGATAATAATAATTGTGTTTAATTTATACAAATCCAATTTTAGGATGATTCGACTAATGTCAATGTCATACGTAACTCGACTGTGGCGGAGCCGAATGACGACCCGCTCTGGGCGACTCGACTTTTGTTCGGGCGAGATCGTCAGTCCTGAAGGAGACAAAAATACTGAAGGACTGAAGCGATACGACTTACATATGTTTGTCTCTTTCTACGTAACGCCTCAACTTTTCGTGTTACTCTTGATTTTACTACTCATAAAATTTCCGTACCGGGCTTTATAACTCAAATCGTTTCTTAAGGAGTAAACTCCAATTATCAAAGTTTTCAAATCCAACCCTGAGAAAACCAAATAACTCTGTCCTAACTTTTAAAGCTTAGGCGTATGCAAACTGCAAAAAATGAGAAGCCAAATAAAAATACAAAGTATGTGACAAAGACAAAATGATAATAGCATTGAAAGTAACGTTACTAATTGTGTATAACGATATGTTCTTATCGTTAATTTCTCAGTGAGTATCGAAGGTAAATCACTAAAATTAAATTGCAACGAAATCTGTAACAATATTGAAGTAACGATACACTTCAAAATATTAACTGCTGTGGCCAATTTGTTTATGTATGTACCTACACTACCTACTATTTTAATATAATTTTAGTTAAATAAGTTAACTGAAAGCCAAGCTATTTGAACTCGATGCATAAGGAATTTATTTTGCCAGAATAGCTGTTTTAAAAGACCCTTAGAGAAACGAGCGCACCCTAAGTTGGTAGATTAAAATCATGGACGAGTCAAGGAAATCGTGGGAAAGGACAAAATCTTGATCACATCTTTTGTACCAAGACAACATGAAAATCAGGTAGTTTATATTTTATAGATAAAATTTACTAAAAATGAAGGATTACTTATGTACATATTGTATAGGTAGCTATTTATATGTTTTTATTATTTTAATGATAATTATTACGTTATTATTAAGTTATAGCAAAAGCTTAAAAGCAAGGGTTAAGATGCGTTGCATGCTACCAGGATAACAAACTACACAAAGAGGGTCAATTGAACCAATGGCGTTATACGATTATTGCCCTATAGTTTGAAACGTAAGGTATAAAGTGGAAAGATACAACAAAACAACTAACAGAAACTCTCGAACGAAAATAACGAAAGCCCTAAAAGGGTCCGCTTGCATTATTCATTCGGAGGATAATGGAAATAGCCCTTAAGTAATTCTGAACAAACAACCTTATTTGTTTACGAAAACAAAAATAACTTGGAACTAATTGTGGAAGACACTTGAGAGCCGTTTGGAATGAAATAATAAAGTTAGCAACAAAAATACAAATTTGGATTGACAAACAGAACTAAACATTCTGTGATACATTAGATTAATAAAAGTTGAACGGTGTTTACTTATTCTATTATATTTTACACCTATTTTTGTAAATGTTTGTTATATGTTATGACATCTAGATAAAAGTGTTGTGTTAGTTACACTTTTTATGACTCAAGAACGGCTCAACCCATTTGGCTGAAAATTGATTGGGAGGTAGCGTAGAAACAGGAGACGGACATAAGGTGAAAAATACCTTACACGTAGTTTGCTTTTTCCAAATTTAACTCTGTAATAAATTAATACTTTTAACACAAACTTGTAACAAAGTTTCACATAAATTAAACGAATTTTTTTATTTATTTATATAGTACCTACTAGCTTCCTGGTACGTGCTTCACTACGTATATGACCACATGAATGACATAACACAACAAAACAAAAAGAGAAAAAACAACTGAAAAAAGTTTCAATATGACAGCACAATCCCCATCTGAAAACAGATCAAATTTGACAAAAAGATCCGCCATTTGATTAAAATGTGATAAATGAAGAACCGCTAGACCGATTTTATGCAAACTTCACATAACCCATCTACTAAATAGTCCGAACAAAGCCTAAACATTTAGTCTGGACAGGTGAGCCCGTTCTTGAGAGAAATTACAACGAAAAGTGGCATTGATTTTTATATATATAGTTATCTATAATTATTTATGTAAAACATGTATTATTATATTGCAATATATTTTACATGATCGATAGAAGGTAAAAAACCTGTTAAAATTGTTACTTGCTAGTCAATAAATTCCAACATAATAAATATGGTATGGTGTGTGTAGTATGGTGTAATACAATTACTTAGAAATTATACACGATATAGATTTGAAAATGAGATCTTTAAGTTCATTCGTCTTATTGCTTATTTGATATCGTACGTTTTGTGTGTATAGATTTTTGTTTGTTGACCATATTATAAGCGAATATTTTTTTCTTGTAATGGAATACTTTTAATAACCAGAGGAACTTCTTTTTTTAAATGGTGTTTTAATAAGTTGGAAATAATATGCTAAAGGAAGAAAATTTTATGGCAAGATTTTTTAAATACAAATATAAACCTAAATAATAAAATTGGTTTTTGTTAACTTGAAACCTGTAGGGCTCTTTTTGATTTTAATTAATGCAATATTTGAAATATTATGTCATTTTAGGTACTCTTGAACACAACTCTGTTAAATTATTAACATTTAGTTAATAATAAATAAAAAAAACATTATTTTATCGGATTTTTTTTAAACTAAGTGTTAGTAATCCGTGTTCAAGAGTACTCAAAATGACGAACGCGATTCAATTTTCTAATTTATTCGAAATCGAGATTCAAGACTAATTGCTGGTTTGTCTGATTATTAATGTCTATTCCTAGCAAGAAAAGGGGCAAAAAAAGGAGGAGGAGGTAAAATGGTGCAGCTTGAAGGAATTTTATAATGTTACATCAGATGGATCTACACCAACGTTTATAATCAACTTGCTGTTAACCGTGACTTCGCCCACGTAGTCTCGTTGTTAAATATTTAGCTCTCTAACGCTACCCGTCAAACTTTTGAGACAAAAATTAGCCTACGTCCTTCTCCAAAGTTTATTTTTTTTTAAATATCAAAACAATCATGCAAGTTTGGCGTGAAAACGGAACATACACTTTTTCTTTTTTAATTTTACCTCAGGTAAATATTAGGAGTACGTAATTATCTCTACAATTTTATATGAACTTCGACGATCAACTGTAGCCAAAGTTATAGAAACCTGTGATAGAAGATTTTTTTTTAGAAAATTACATCGTCTCTGCTGTCTAACGGTCCGGTGTCGTCAATGACTGACTTCTTGAGGTCCTGGGTTCGATCCAGGGATCGGCAACAAAAAAAAGGAAATGCGTTGTTTCAATATGCTAATAAAAATAACATTGCCGTTTGCCTGAGATTGGATATGTGCCCGGTTGGTGATAGACTTGCCACCTATCACAGTGTAGGACATATTGTCTTCAGCTAGTCGTGGACGCCCTGGTTGAACCTATAACTACTTCTTTGGGATAAGTACGTGAAGACACATTTTAAAAAAAACATAGATTTAGAAAATCAAGCAACAAAATTTTGAGCATTACGTGTTGACGAAAATCGTTCAGGCCAAAATGAATACCAATAAAGGTATCTTCACATTAAACGAACAGGATCCTGTAGCGGTAGGGTGCCATGAACAGTCACTCTAGGTCTGGAATAGAATAGAATTAAAGTTCATAACATAGTTTAAGGAAAAAGACAGTTTTGTGTTATGTTCCGACTTAACATCAAGCTCATTTTCATCCTCTGTCTCATTGCTGCGCAGAAGTTGCAGCCGTTCTGCAGTGACAGACTGCCGAGAAAGTTGAGGTCTTTTTCACGGCATTTTTTATTTATACGTATATAATATATTGTTATTTATGCAAGGAATAATCGGAAAGCTAATTAATCAAAAATAAATGATTATACGATGAGATATCCACGCTAAAGAATTACCCTAAATTAGTTCAAAATCAAATGACGTATCTGTTTAGTTAAAGAAATTTACAAAAATAAGTAAATTGAAACAAAACGTATCCCTAAAAAAGTATGATGCGATGATACTCTGGACACAATAAATTTAAAAAGTTGTTCACTGAGCATGACCGTTCTGGAAGGAACAGACCATGCGTCTGGAACGCGCAGTCGGTAGACGATAGTGTTCTTTTTCCGCGCAGCATGGTATCTTGCATAGCTAAATGGAGCCATCGACCCGTTATGACTGCCCTCCGCCTTTGCACATTTGTGCGCGCAGTACTCGATCACTATTTAGCTGTAGTGTTATTTTAAATCTGCGGTATCTCATAAGATATTCATTTAAATCGAATGATGCAAAGGGCAATTTTAATTTAAAATAAATACTGGTTATTAACGTATCTATTTGGATAAGGATTAATAGCATGTTATAGAAACACTTTCGCCAATAATACATTATTTTAAAACAAATTTATTTATTAAACAATTCCGTCATACATGATTTTTGAGAAAATTTAACCAGTAACGCACAGCATGCAGCGGAAGCTCTCATTAAAAAATCCTCCGACTTTGAAACTTTATTTATTGGTGCTCCTCTTCCTATTGGTCTTAGCGTGATGATATATAGCCTATAGCCTTCCTCGATAAACGGGCTATCTAAGATAGAAATAATTTTACAAAAATTGTTCCGGTAGTTTGTGAGATTAGCTCTTTCAAGCAAACAAATGAACAGGCAAACAACCTCTTCAATATTAAATATTAAGAAAAGTGTATTTGATATTAAGAAACGGTTTTTGTGAAGCGCAATAAATAAATATTTTGTATTGTTATTGTAACTTTATGATATTAGTACAGATTTGTCGGAATCAAAAATAATTGATGAGTGCTTGGATGACGATGAATAAAATGTACTGCTTTAATTGCAATGTTTTGTGATTTTTTTGTTCAAAGTAGCTGTTCCAGCGACCTCACCCGCTTGATAAAAGAAATGACTCGTAATTTGTATTTTTTTTAAATGTTTTTGATAATGTCACTCTTCTCGAAAAAAACCTGTGTCATTCACCACTTCCATTATTTTCTTACCAAATAAACACTGTCCTTTATTATGTTTTGATCAGAAATAAAGATATTTAAGCACACTTTCGCAGATATGATAATCATCACTGTGCTACTGCTATTACTATACTACTATATATTAAATTATTATACTCGTAATGACATCAAATATCATTCATTCATTGTAGTATGTCATTCTTGTTAACTCGGGCTTTTGATAATACTACTACTGATAGTCTACGGCTGAGTAATGTCACTGTTCCGCTATTGTTGTTTACTAAATTGGACTCCTTAGAAAAAAAAAATCTTACATAAGTTAGTTGTTGTTTTGTATGTACTGTGTATTGTGTATTGTGGGATGGTTGTATTAATAATTAATTAATAATTGTATTAATAATTCCATAAAAAGCCAGTTGTTCTTCATAGGAAACCAAGCTTTTATTTAAAAATATTAATTCCGCTAAATGAAACGTGTTATTTGTATCTTCCGCAGCGCATGTTTTACCGCACCGGACAATTAAATTGCTTTCCTGAACGATGTTTACACTGCAACTGCGCTTTTTAAAATATACAGCGCTTCTTCTGTGGTCCCGGTTTATTACTGTATTCAAACTATACATTTTAAGAGAAAACACGTTAAATACACTTTCCCGCGCTTGGATAAATAAAAGAAAAGAAAAAATTCGAAAGAATGAAAATGTCACTTAACTTTAAATTAATTAAAATTGAATATGTGGCAAATTTGCGCTGGTATGAAAAGTATCTCTGTTTTGTCAATTTTTTATCCGCCATTCCTTCCACATGACTGAACTAACGGAGAATGCCCTTTCTCATTTGTACACGTTTCTGTCTAGCCCACTTATTTTACCACTGATCCCACTTTTTTAAATACGGACAGCGAACGTAACATAACTAATTTTCCGTAGCAATCTCATTTCGACCGAATATATCCTACTGTCATGATTTTTCTGACATAACTAAACTCTCACTTTTTTTTAGTAACGTTGGGATAAGCACAGAATTATGCAGGGCTTGCGTCCTGACTCAAAACTACATTTTGAAGTTGCATACCCTGTTTATATTCTAATAATTATTTATTGTATTGTTTTATTATAGTTGGACAAGCCTTCTGCTATATTGGCTATACAACGGGTTTGAAACTACCCCCTCAGTCACCAACTCGAGGGGAATGCCGAGTATTAAGTTGTCACAAGCCAAGTACATTTATTTTCGAGTTCGAACATTTTTACCAAATACAAGACTCTTATATTTTTTGTGTAAATTTAGGTATCTTCTGTTTAGCCTTACACTCCAAAATGTAATAATAGTATAATAATGATGACAGCAGGTGAGGTCAGCAGCACGCAGTACGAAACTAGACTTGACATGCTGCTCTCATAAACCACCAAGAGGACGTGATGCTATTTCATTTTTAATACGATCTTAGAAATATTTCCCTAGCGAGCAGGCCGCTTCGTAATTACACATTGAATATGGATGCTCTGGATCTCTAGAATTTTCATGCAAGCCTAGTATGTTTGCATATTGAATGATGCTCGGTTGGATGAACACCCCTGGCTTTTTATTTTTTTAATCTTTATTTTGAACGTTGTGTTTTGTTACACTACACAGTTCTGTTGTTTATAAATACGGTATTTCGAAATAAATATTCACAATTCACACAATTGACGCCACTAACGATATACTGGAATAACCCTCAGCATGCTAGGTGATGTTAGGTCAGATACCAGTCTGAAACGCAACGTTGTTTCTTAAAATTATTATGTTAAACGTATATTTGACAAGTATATAGAAAATAGTTCCTATATATAAATAAAAACTTTTGGGGTTTTGGCGCCATCGAGAGAAAAGATGGTCGAAGTTTTTTCATAATTATTGAATTTCGTGTTGATATTGAGTGAAATTAGTAAATTTTGGTGGCATTTTGTACAATTTTGTTCAATAAAAGTGCACAAATGAAATAATCATGAAGAAATTAGCGTATCGTGCATTTCCTCGCTGCTGCCAAATCTCAATACATGAGCTTGAGTGATGAGGCCACCGCATTACGACTTATGACTGATGGCTAATTATAATTGATTAAAATTGATATAAAATTTAATGCAAATTTCTACTTGACTAATGGCAAAATACTAACGTGAAGACCAAAACCAAAAAAGACAAAAGAAAGAAGAAATAAAAACTTCTACGAGAAGTCCCTTAGAGGATAGGCACAGAGAATGGAGAGCGAAACGTCACGACCCTTGCAGAACAACCTAGCGCGTTCATTACTTTTGTCATACTCGTACAAACATGCCGGTGTCAGAGTCTCTTGACACCACCCTCGCATGAAACATGAGAGATTTGATCGTGAAATGTCAACCTAGGTCTCCCCGGGTACCTACATCTATCGTTGTATATATTTGTTTTGCCAATCTTTTGTCTGTTTTTCTTTCCATAAGACCGAACCAACAGAGCATGCCCTTTCTTATTTTTCCGCCAACATATTTTTCAATTCTCTGATATCTTTGTTGTGGTCAGCGAGCGTTACACGACAGATTTTCCGTTTGTTTTTTTGGCAGCATTTATCATATTTTAGTGCTTTAAACTTAGTAAAATTGTAAAACATTGACTGCAATTTTATTACCCGACCGCAATTTTCAATTCTTTTTTCGCAAGGTGTGGTCGATGAAGGGAGTTTCATTGTATACTGAAAACTTGCTTTTATGATGCCTAAGGTTTTCAAAGAGTGTTTACTTAAATTGGTCTGTGTTTCCTTTTTTTTTCAAATGTCGACGCGCACAAGTACTACTTGTATGGTCTATGTGATAAAGTTTTCGCTGATTCTGATTTTTTTTTATGATATTGGAAGGCAAACGGATATGTTAAGAAATTCACGCCGCCTAGAGACACCAAAGGTGGTAATGGTGCGTTGCCAACCTGGGCCGGGATGTTAGGCCTCTAGCAAAAGTAAGTTTACCGGCTACCTTACCCTCCGAACCGGAACACGTCATGACGTTATGGCGGCAGAAAAAACTATTCTGACTGATACTTCTGACATATATTCATTCTTAAAGAAAATGTTCACAATAATGTATATAAATCATAAAATTAATTATTTAAATAGAATTCCATAGACAAAACGAGAGCCAAATAGAACTGGTAAAATAACCCTTCAATGTCCATCCCTAGGGAGCTGCGACAGCATAAGTATCAAGTTACGGTTTATCATACCGACCCTTCTCAGAACTTTACTCTACATTGAAAGAGACGCACGACTTGACTTATTCATTATGTTCCCACTGAAACCTCCAATGTAAATAACATGAATAAAGGTATGTATTTTTATTAAACCCTGGTGCAAAATGAGGATAAAAGTTTGACCAATTTATGTGTATTTTCTAGCTTTCAATAACCCTGGTGTTCTGGTGGGTGGACCCTTCCGTATAATTTTGCATACTAAGTACTCCCTCTAGCAACTTTCGACTAGTCATCGGATAGTGTCTTTAAAAATTTACAAATAAGTCACGATATATATATTTTTTTATTAAGTTATCCTACTTCCTCTTAAAAGAAATATTAGACTAAATGATTCATTACGATGTTTAAAAAAAATATTGAGAGTTCAAAAATATAGGAGGATGGAAACAAATATGAAGACCCATTTTTTATTACTATAGCCGCTTTTTAAAGTTGTCCATATTTTGTACCTACAAACCAGATATCAATATACTACGTAAGTAGTAAAAAGCTAAATTTGTGATACTCAAAATTTCCAATTTTCTAAATTGAAACATATGTCGCATTTAAAAATGTGCAAACATGTCACACCCATTTATACACGATTATTTATAAAGTTGTCAATAACCTGATATCGAAGTACATGTATTTGTTTGTTTGCATGGTATTTGCTATTTACATCAGCAATTTGTAAGCAAGCAATTCAACAGATACATGCGGCTTCTCGGACGTTTGATGCATCTCGGGAACGATAATTTCACAGGAACCTTATATATAGGGATAACATGTTCCAGAATGGAAACTAAAATACCAGCTTTCAAGCTATTTCGTGTTTGAACATAATTGTTGCTGTTTTAAAACTGCAAATAGAGCATTGTAGACAAGTGCAGTACACTAATTTAGTGTACATGTAATTTAGAGACATTGAACAAAGACACGGCTCTCCCGATGATAAGAGACAACCGTGGTCCATAGACACCATAAATGCTATAGGTGCGTTGCTGTATAGGCAAGGAGACCAAGACGCAAAAATTCTTCAATTACACTTGTTATAATTATTATAACTATTTCTGTTTTTATGAGCTAAACGTGTTGTCGGATTTCCTGACGATAAGAGACTACAACCTTGAGCTCGTGTAAAATAGTCTACCAGCCCTTACCCTACAAACAGAAGAAGGCACTGACAATAATTACTAAGGTTATTCCGGCAGGATAGGTAAGGCAATGGCATTAATCCGTGATGGCCTTCTTTCAAATCTCTAATATTTATTCTTGGTCACCATGTATGCGAAAAAAATATGTTTATTTCATAGTGCTGGTCTGGGTCCGGGACCATTTGTCGCTCTGTCAGACAGCTTGCAAGAGGCGACCATAGGTAAAATAGGTCATTACCAACGAGACCACTGGTGGTAGAGTACTGTGCCACAGTGACTTTCAATGACTTGCACCGGCCAGCTATGTACCTGTAACATCTATGGCATCTATAGGTCACGGTTGACACTTAACAGAGCCCTAGATCCCCGGCTCTCATGGGCTGCTTACTAGGTAAGTAGTTTGCCAATATAATTTAAAGAAGATTACACAGGGTTTTTGCGTAGTAGTTGACGATTTTTAAAATTTTACTTTAAATTGACCTCACCGTACTTGAAAATTTTACACCGCAATATTTTTTAAAGTTAACCCTTATCAGATAGACAGCCGCCGGCACTAATGACCGGGTTGGCGAACAATCATATTACCGGAGTGAGGTTCCGCTACCGGTTACCGGCTGTAATCACGTTTGTGACATCGCCCGCCTCTAGAAAGGGTTATTGGAGTAGTTATTTCTAAGCGAGTTCTTTACACTAAACTCGTTCAATTATTTATTGTTAACTGACATTGACAGCAATACGTCGTCATGCAACTGCTCAAAAAAGGAGTGCAATGATTAGTGTGTATCATAAGATTTTTTAATGGTCTATCTCGTAATCATCCTCTCCAATTACTTTAGTTATTTATGTGATTTATTTGTGTTACTTATTTGTTTATTATTTTTATGAAATAAATATCACTGGGGTTTCTTAACACTTTTCTTAAATTTATTTGAAACTTTTTAATTTATTTAAAACTTTTATTACATATTATGTCATTACAGATAACCTAGCATGACTCGATAATTTTGTTATAAACTTTTAAAAAATAACCTTGGCTAGCCTTATCATAAGAAATAATGAATAAGGCTCTTTTAGTGAATTCACTCAGACTACAAAAAAAATATCAGTATCTTCCGCTATGTCATTTAGGCTTCGGCCAAACTATAATGCTATGTCAATGCTGGACGTTATATTCCTAACTAAGACCTGGTGTAGTTTCTATATATTGCCATCTCAATTTAATGTTCCTCTCTTTCTGTGTTGTGATGTCAATTAACAAAGTCAAAACGAGCGATATAGAGTACTAAGTACATTAGAGTGAGTTAGCAATATTTGGAAAAGACATCAGTAGGGTTACACTTCAAACTCGGTTCATGCAATATTTGAAATTTAAATCGAGTACGTTACTTTAGATATGCTTGAACACAATACTGGCGAATTATTAACATTGAGTTAACAATGAATTATTTAATCGGATTCGTTGAATTTATTTATAAATAAATGTTCTAGTACTGTGTTCAAAAGTACCTAAAATAATATATACGATTCCAATTTCCAACTAAAAAAAATTAGGGCTTGTAAATATGTGTTGGAGGACGTATTAGAGCGACATATTCGCGCAGCGATAAAGCTCTTTAAAATAGAATTTAAGAAAAAGACTAATCCTACAGGTCTTTGTTAGGAGTGTAACCTCCAGTAGTAATGTAGCTTCATGGGCCAAAACTAATCGGCCAAAACGTAAGCTCTCTTCTTTCTCATTGTATTTATATATATTTATTTATAGGAATTTAATTACTGATAAATGTATTTATAAAATCATATGTCCTGATTAACTGATTCGATGAAACGTTGTGTCATTATAGTTTTCAGTTGAATAAAGCAACACAATTACTGATAGTTGTAAGATTCATTTCAGAATTTTATGTCTTCGACAAAGTACAGTTCAAGAAACTATTTATATTCTTAGTAGAAGTTCCCTTTTGTTCGATGCTCCTTACGTTTTAGTATTTATTATTGTGTTATTGAAGTACACACTAGACTTTAATAGGAGGAGCTCGTTATCCAGGAAAAGTATTACTAATGGGGTGGCCTACGTCTTTGGGTGCGCGTCTAGTCATGTACTTTTTGTTTAATTCTAGTTAGGCAATTTTGACAAATAGTCTGACTTGGTATTCAACAAATTTGGAAAATGGGAACGTTTTAATGTAAAATAAATTTACAGTTTTTCAATAATCGGCTATTATATTTTAGGCTCAATCCTCATTCTATGACTTTTGAGCTACAAATTCATATGTTTTAGGTTTCCTTCATACAAAAAATTCGCATTGCATTAGGATTTGTAACAAAATATAGTCCAGTAGTAATATATATCTAATAGTCCAGTGTGTTGTAATTGACAAACAGTTTTTTTTTTTTAATTAAAACTTTACCGGCTATAACGTTTACTACTTTTAGTTAGTTAGCTTTCAGTTTGAGTGATAATGCCACCTATTTTAACAATTTTTAAGCAATAAAATCACATTTTCATATATTTTTTTGCGAATAACTCAAAAAATCAAGGAGTGAAAATATAGCTTTCAATAAAATATTCAACTTACTAATTTAGGCACAATAGTAACAAAGCAATGACTTAATATAGATAAAAGTTTCAGGGCCAAAAAAAAAACAAAAATTATTAACTTTTCGGGGACATTTGATATAAAAAAAGTATCTTCACGCCCATATCCCCGAAGAAGTAGGCAGAGGTGCAACCAAGGCACCCACGACTAGCTGAAGACACTAAGTCCCACAATGTGATAGGTGGCAAGCCTATCGCCAACCGGGCACATTTCCAAACCCGACCACCATTTTTTTTATTAGAAAATTGGAAAAATCCAATTTTGTTTTTGGTTGGCCGACCCGGGATTCGAACCCGTCATGCAGTCAAGTCCAACACCCGGACCGCTAGACCACAGAGGCGATTAAACAACAAAACATTTATTTTTAGTAATAAAAAAAAAACAGTTATGACGAAAATATTTTGTTTGAAATTTATTCAAAACTTTATTTCTAATACAATAAAAGTATACAGTTGTAGAGGTTCGTGGTAACATAGTAATACGTTGTGTGAGTGGTGCTTGCAAGTTGTGGTGAAGACGGCACGTGCCAGTGCCATTGCGCTTATAATTTTATCCTGTTTCGACATCCATATAGTGTCAGTATAGTCTCTTGATCGCAAGTAGCGTGACCTAAATCGTGACCATTTTTTTTTGAAAATGACTAATGTGTTGCCAATCTCGCGGTTTTAACAACTTCACCGGTCTTTAGACGTGACCAAAATTCAGGAACCTGTAGAGATGGTCTGATGTCGCCCAAGTTGTAGCTTAATGAAAGTTGGTGGTTGTTTATCGAAATCAAAATTGGAAGTTTCGAGACACCACATGTTATTTCATTATACAAAGTATGCATTTTCTAAGAAAATTTGGAATTTTTTTTTGGTGAAGTAATTGATAACCTTTACTTTTGTGTTTCATAAAAGTAGCTTACATAAAAAGTACGAGAGTTGTGATAAAAGTAATATTGAACACAACTTAAGTCCAAATTTTTATGAATATCCGCGTTTTTTGCTCGATTATGAGCAAAACTGGCTAGGTATTTATTTACTCAGCTATATATCGTGTCCAAAAAGAAAGAACAAAAGCGTGAAAAACAAAAAAATATGTTTTATATTTTATCTATTCTCAGTCTACAATTTCGACAGCTTTTATTGTTTAGGTTACATAATGTAAGTCATCAATAAATTCTACCCTTGTAAAAAGAGATTAAAAGCATTTGTGTCAAGTTCAATTATGTGCGTGTGCGTGACGTCATTGTTGATGAATACAAAGGGCTCAGGTACTAGGCATACAGAAAGCTTACAGAGCTTGACCGTTCGTGCAAATTGAATGGACGCCCTTCGAACAAGGCAAGGTCTAGGGTCCACTTGGTATTGTGGACACAAACAATAGGGTGGCTATCGGTTATCGGAAATAGATGGTCTATCACAATGCCTATATCTATCATTTTTTATTTCGTATCTTTTGTTTATTTCGAAAATTTGTGAAAGTTCTGTTTCCATTTGTAAAAATTATAATTTGTAGAGTTAGGAAATGTATGGACCATTTTTTATACAAAGTTTGCCCTGAAACCAACATAAACTGTGTAATGCTAATAATATTTGATAATTTCCATATTCGGCGCTTGGTAAAACTTCCAAATATTTATATTTTTAAAAAGAAGAAACACTCGTACTGCTTTACGTATCACTTATAATTTATTATGTTATAAATAGCCTACCGGTTTCGCTTATAACAGCATCATCAGGGTTAAAATCAACTTAAACTACCTGAGTGCTTATTCATTAAAAAATATGAACATAATATTTTAAGTAATTATTACTTTACGCTGTAATGTTTCTTTCCAAACTATGTTTACAAAAAATATGTACGATTTGAAGTTCTTTAAATAATATTGACCTGATATAAAGTTCGGCGAATTGTTAAATGTATTATTTGTGGTCTAACAGTCCAGGGTTGGACTTGACATCATGTAGTTGCAGATTTGATCCCCGATCCCCGGTTCGGACAGCAAAAAAATACATCTGTTTTATAATTAAAAAACAACGCCCTGAATTGGATATGGTGACCGGGCGTTGGCGATAGGCCTGCCACCTGTCATATTGAAAGATAAGTCTCTACACAATAGTATAAATGTAGACTGAGTACTCTTACAAAAATGGCAATTCCCTTTTTATCATGATTATCAAAATCCTGTATCCATCCTTGTCTCAACGTTGCCTAAAGTTGATTATACAACATCAATTGTTTACATCTGCGGAGAACGATCACGGCTTTTGTCGTATTCGATTATTCATATAAAAAAAATCAGAAATTGCTATGTATTGTATACAGGACCGCTGACCGCATTCGTAACAGTGAAATCCGAGAAAGAGTGGGATTGATAAGTAAAACAGTACAAGTGTTTCTTTCTTTAAAAATATGAATATTGAAAGAAAGTGTTGGTGTTAAAATGCGAAAGGGCATGCTCCGCTGGTTCGGTCATGTGGAAAGAATGGCAGATGAAAGATTGACAAAGCAGATATACAATGCGAATGTGGATGGATGTAGGTACCCGGGGAGACTAAGGCTGACATTTCACGATCAGATCAATCGGATATTATCCGAGGGTGGTGTCAAGAGTCTCAAAAACCGGCATGTTTGTATGAAAAGGGTTATGAATGTGAAGGAAGCAAGACAGGTTTGTCAGGATTGTGAGGTCTGGCACTCGATACTCTCTGCCTACCCCGTAAGGGACTTGGCGTGAAGATATGTATGTATGTTGTATACAAGACACAGAACCAAAAACGAGGGTTATTTAATTTTTGTCGATATCGAGAACATCATTACTTCGTAAAAGTTGGCTACTTAACACATCACTCTTGGTAATGAAGATACGTGGGCGTTTGGATCACTTGCCGACTTTCAGGTCTTGTCCATTTGCTTCTACTATAATAAAATATGTAGGTATTACATATTTGACATGAGAGAGACAATTAATTATTCATTCACATTTTGGGCTAGATCCGCGATTTTTTTACGTGTATTCATACACAAAATTGTAAAAAAGTCTTCTTTATGAACATAGAGTGGTTTTTGCAGTTTTTTTGTAAAAGTTTTTAGCCAATATTGGTTACGTTTATCGTAATGTCTCTTTCATGTTCAAGTTTTTCAGGCGAGCAAGTCATAGTGTAGACAGGATTAAATGATTGATCGACGATCCTTGGGGAATCGGGATTACGTACCGGTGACTTTGATATCCTTGTTACCAGAGTCACATAAGTTCTTTACAAACTTTATACGTAAGCGCCTTATGAAGCTGCGAAATAGTATTCTTGTTGTGTTATGTATACTTAGGTTACCCCGCTTAGTTAAACTGCAAAAAAAAACGACTTCAATTTCATTATAATGACTATTGCGTAAACGGAAATACAGTGTTAAGTATAACTCAAAACCCACTTGCCGGTTCTTCATTATTTATAAAGTACGTTTGAAATAATTATGTATTTGTAAGAAAATTCGTTTTTTCCATTTTATTAATAAAAAAATGTTGTTTGGGATTGGATAAGTGCCCGGTTGGCGATAGGTTTGCCACCTATCACATTGTGTTTCGGTTAGTCATCGGTGCCCTCGTTGTGCCTCTGTCTACCTCTTCGGGGATATGGGCGTGAAGATACTTTTTGAAGTTTTTTGAAAATATGCTTTGTATTTGAACCACAATGGTGGTACTGGTGCTTTGCCCTCGACTGTATTGTAGTGACACAATGGCAGCTAGAATGAGTAAAGCAGTGGTACTACGAGTCCATTCCTATAACGTAGTCGCGAAATGTAACACTAAATTCGAAGTCACGGTTTTAGTGACAAGTAAACCGATTCCCTTCTTACGAGCGTATAGGAAAAATGTTGTTTTTTTCTTATTGGCCAGTCCAGCACTTATACAGGGTTGACCAATATTAGGATACCGTTTAATAAAAACTAATTTGTGTTTTTTTTTGTGCCCTGTTGTTATGTATTTGCACAAGGCTTAAACCTTTTGTATCCAATTAAAAACTTCGTTACAGAGAGAAATCGCTAGACCATATTTTGAAATATCGAGGCGAATTCTAGGTTTTAACCATTGAACAATACAATTTTTACTGTCAACTGGAAGGTTTTTAGCAAAAAAAGATTTTAAAACGATTTCCTGTTATTCGCTCTGAAAATACTCCTGTGTGTAAATATGATACTGTATGCAAACCTGTTAGTTGATACTCAAACAAATTGGTATCGTCTGTCAAAGGCCACAAAGCCACGAAATCCTTGTACAAAGCAATTACAAATAATAATAGAAAACGTAACCCGAGACGCTCATCGTTATTGGATTGGAAATCGATTTGGGGTTGAGAAACTCTACATCCTCTTAAAAAGTTACATTTTGTGGATTAAAAAGTAGTGGAGCATAAGTAAAAAAAAATATTTGCACATAATGCTAATTCTTTTTTTGTTAGTTTAGTTAACATCAGCAGCAGTTTTTATGAAAAGAAAAACCGAGAAAATTGCAAGGAAAGTGGGAAAACAATACTTTAATCCGCACAAACTGGTAATAGTTGTTAAGATTAAGTGATACGGAGTTCGCAGGTGGTTAGAAAAATGTTAAGTGTTCCGAAATACAAAATGTAAATATCCCTGCAAGAGCTATCTAAATTGAATCTAACCCCAAAGTAAGCAAATTATATGCTTGCGTTATGGGTGTCAGTCAACGATTCTAATACATAGAAATACTTAAATAGATACCAGAATAACTTTAATGAAACTAAACTACTAAATTTAACACAAAATGCTCTTAATGTAAACCTATTAAAATATAAAATAAGTTAATATATACATTTTGCAAAAACTCTGTTATAACTATATTTTATACTAACTTTTAGTACTAGCTGTTGCCTGCGGCTTCGCCCGCGTTTTGGCAGGAACCCGTTGTGCGACCGCGATTAAAAATAGCCTATATGTCAATCCACGTCACAATTTATCTGTGTTCCAAATTTCAAATAAATCTGTTCAGCCATTTAAATGTGAAAGAGTAACAAACATACACACATCCTTATAAACTTTTTCTTTTATAATATTAAGTAGGATCTAACACTCGTTTACAAATAACTGATCGGAACAGTCTTAGAAATGACATCAAATCCAGTAATCAAAAAGGTTGCGCTGAAACTGCTCGCCATACTGGACACGTCCGCTCGCATCAAAATTCAGAAATTATATGCATCGCGTGGCTTTTTTTTTTTTGAATGACTAATTTGTTGCTAATCTTACGATTTTTTACAACTTCACCGAACTTTGTGGGCCGAGCAGAGTGCAAACGCAAGTTTCAGCGAAATCGAACCGTTAGTTTTCACGTGATGCCTGAACATACAGACGGACAGACAGACAAAATTTTTTCAATCACATATTTGGGTTTGGTATCGATCCAGTAACTCCCCCTGCTATTTATTTTTTCAATATTTTCAATGTACAGAATTGACCCTTCTACAGATTTATTATATGTTATAAATTAATTGTATATTGAAATATTATTATTAAATTGTATTATATTTAAATATGGGGTAGGTATTTGATAGATGTCTGCATTTCCGGATCTGGGTGTTGATTAAATTTATTCTGGTTATCTATTTCAGTATTTCTATGTATTAAAATCGTAACTAACACCCATAACACAAGCATATAATTTGCTTACTTTGGGGTTAGATTCAATTCGTGTGACTTGTCCAGGGATATTTATTATTATTATTTATTATTATAAATTATTTCCTTATTTATTATTTTTGACAAGCTGGCGGCTCTCCTGATGCGTTTTTGCTACGGTTTCGTTTTTTGTCGTCGCCACCTATACAATGAAAATAATGCAACCTTTTTTGTTACAGTTGGTCGGAGGCGAGTTCGATATGGAACTCAACTTCGTGATACAGGATGCTCAGAATATACAGCACATGCTGGAACTGCTGGATCACTGTCCACCAAGCTTACAGGTGAGAACTTAATTAGGTACACTTTCCGCTTATTTGTCTGATGTTTTTTACCTTGCTTTGTTTCTCTAAGCTAACTTAAGAATAAAAATGATGACTCAAAATAATCTTAAGAAGTATCTTCACGCCCATATCCCCGAAGAGGTAGGCAGAGGTACAACCAAGGCACCCACGACTAGCCGAAGACACTAAGTCCCACAATGTGATAGGTGGCAAGCCTATCGCCAACCGAGCACATTTCCAATTCCGACCATCATTTTTTATTAGAAAATTGGATAAATCCAATTTTCTTGGATAACTCCAATTTTCTTTTTTTGTTTCCGACCCGGGATTCGAACCCGGGACCTCATGCAGTCAAGTCCAACACTCGGGCCGCTAGACCACAGAGGCGATAAATAATCTTTTACGATAAAATCGAACATAACTTGAATGGGATCTCTTACCACCATGTTAAATTCAATGTAAACAGAGAAGGAATAAAATTAGAATACAAGGAAAAGAATTTTATCAAATTGTCAACGTTAAATGCAGCTTTTTAAGTTCCTTAGATGTAATTTTATACCTTTATAAAATTATTATTATTATATTTTCACGCAATAGTTATTGTATGCAATAATTCTTTCCATTAAAAAATATTGTTGAGTCTACTTATGATCAACATACAGCAACAAAAACCTTGTACCAGTAGTACGCAAAATCATGTTTTTGATTGGATAAGTAACCCACTTCTTGTATCCGTACCTATTCTAATAATATCCGTTCTAATAATATGCAATGAAGTTTTAATTCAATAAACTAAAACTAAGTGTTAATATTCCATGCATAAATGAAATCAATCATCGAGCATTACGAATTTCGATTGTGTGTTTTTCATTTTGCATTTTTAATAATATAAAAAATTTAATCTAATTTTGTATTAGGATCTGTGTTTTAGCATTTATTAATTAAATGTGTCCTTCTCAAACCACTCATTTTTAAGTAATATCCAAGTCCCATACTTTATTGTCAGGCCGTAACCCCTTTTTTTAAGAAAGTATAAAAGCTTCATATGTATTTTATACTAAATCTTGCCACAAGGCAAGTACAAGTACGGCTCATAAACATTGAAACTGTTATTCACTTCCCCGTTGCCAAACACTCCCCTCGAGCTAGTGTTATGCATACTTTGTGCGGCAACCCCTTTATGAAATTGTCTCCTCTTTTTTCATAAGCGCTTGGTACTTTAACGACACAGGGGTAGAAAGCTCATTGTTTTCGAATTTGTTCACACGACATTATAGCAACAACAGGGGTTGAAGTTTTTATGTAGTTACGAGGAACCCCATTGATGCGGTTTATTTTCTCTTTATAGTCTATGATCGCCTAGTAGAACAGCACCATAGATTCATTGTTTCTATTGTTTTGTTTATGGTGTGTTGTTACTCCCATTATTTCCATAATTGAATTCAACAAACATATTCTACAGAACATTCAGATCATTAATTTATTATTTTATTGACAATAATAATAATAATACGAGATACGGTGATTCCGTTTCATAGGCAGACTCTATCTATTTTATAATACCTAGCTGTAATTTTAGTGTACGCTCCCGACTGAGGTAGGAAATATGAAGTAAGAAATTTGAATTGTGGTGACAATGATATCAGGTACGTATAATAGTTGTGATTTAATACGTTTTTCAAACTTGTAAGTGTCTGGCAAAGGTTTTTTGTGATGGTGTCTGACAAGGGGGTTTGCGATGGCAAGTATTTGGGAACTGGTTAATTTGATTTAACAGTAATTGACATGAATTATTTTAATATTTTACTACACATTCGGCCAATGTTGACACGTAAAGTTGTACGATTTTGTAAGATTAAATAAAAGTTATTGTAATGGAAAAAGTAGTACATAACCTAGAAAGCTGAGACTTCAAAGCATGCGCTGAGAAAATTTTAGCTTTTATTAAATAACAAATGTTGGGATACTCCTAGACCTGAGTCTAAAACACCAATTTAATCACTCATTGTCAGCTTATATCAGACCGGATTAAACTAAGGCCATAGTCAAATTTTCAACGTTATACGGGAGTTTCTAGGTGTCATTAAGTAACAACTATATTTTAGCATGTATATATATTAGTTATATTTTTTATATAATAAAACAGCGAACAAGCACACGGCCTGATAAAAAGAATTAAACGTTGGCAGTAGACACCGCCATATATCTTATAGGTGTGCTGTGACGGGGTTTAAGGGTTTTTAATGTGTAAATTTTCCCCGTGTTGGTCCGGACTCCTTTGTAGAATAGACCATCTGCCTTCCTTGCAAGGCAGCTCGTAAAAGGCGAGCATAGGCTCACCGTCACTAACACCGTGACATCCGACTAGGTGGTAGAGTTTCGCAGCGACTCGCCCGGTTTGGTATCACCGCCTTACATATTCCTGCCGCCATAACGACATGACGTGTTCCGGTGAGGGTAAGGTAGCCGATGAACTTACTTTTGCTCGAGGCCAAACATCCCGGCCTCAGGTTGGCAACGCACCATTACCACCTTTGGTGTCTCTAGGCGGCGTGAATTTCTTAACATCAGGAAATTCGTTTGCTTGTTTGCTTTCCAATATTATAAAAAAAAGTCTACCGACGCTCTACTATTACTATACGGCAGTGGATTCCAAGCCGGGGAAGTTGCTGCACAGCATTTACCACCAGTGTAATTTTTGTGCAGCATACGTAGATAGATGGCCTGTTCTACACAGATGACCTGGGTCAACACGGGTGAACGTCTGTTGTTCATAATAATGTGTATTTTAACTTTGTGTGTACAATAACTTGTGTATACAATGATATTTAGAAGGTATTTTTTAAATATCTTTATGTGTATTGTATATGATTTTCTAACGTTATAAAATTTTTATGCAGCTGTTTCGTACATGTAATATGGAATACTTGGGTTCATGTTGCGAGCACGCTTCTAAACCCATTTTTAATTCTTGTTTATTACTCTTCGCAGTCAGTTGTATTACTTGATTATATTTGATATGATTGTTGAAGTTAAGAGATAGGGATAAGGATAGGTTCATTTTTAATTTATTCTGTACTTGCCGACCTTGTGAACTTCGTGTCGCTAGACATTAAAAACAAATAACAGCTTGTTTCAATTGAAGCGTCGGTTTTCTCATTTTTCCCTCAATATTCCTGGTTTTTCTTTTCATAAGAACCTTATCCTGACTATATAACAAACACAACAAAAAATAATAAGCAATATTGATTCATCTGTTCAGACGTGATGCCATGACCACACAATTTGGGGATAGTGAATCCCTCACTTGACAAGTTGATACTCGATACTTTCTGCCTACTCTGCAGGGAGGACTTCGCGTGAAGATATTTATGTATTTGTAAGATGAAACATATGTTCACATATGTCTCTACATTCCATATTTCAAATTATTTTTGTTCACTTTATACTGAATGTTTTAACTTTATATCTCTGTAATTTTAAAACCACAAAACTTATGACACGAGAAAAACTTCGGAACAATCTATAAAGCACAAACTAAAGACCAAAAATCAAATTAACTAAATAGGCCTATGTGTTAATGAATTTGGTCGCCAAATCACATATTGAATTTCACTCCTTCCACGGAAACCTCTTTAGGAAGTGGGATAACAGATGTCATTTAATTTTCCTCGAAACATTAAATACCTACCAGCCAAATTATATATCCGGCCGGTACACAGTCAATCTCTTTTTCGTAAGCGTTATGAAAAACTAATCCATGCAAAGACTACTGAACTAAATTTTGTTAGGAGTTGCTTATAGACCAGTTCAACATTTACTTAAAAAGTCACTTTAACGCGTGAATGAAATAGTGGGCAACAGCTAGTTTGTATATCATTTCCAAAAAATACGATTTATCAAAAATAAAAAAAATTGATAAAATCGAACATCCCAGTATGTACTTGCATTAAGTCGTCACAATATAGGTCCCAAAGTTCAAGTTAATACAGATATTTCATTGTTATCTATAAATAAATACTTCCTGTTTACTCGCCGCGATAAATGGATAATTACTCAAATTGTCGTCCTAGAAGTTGCTTGAAAGTTAAAAATAAACAAGCGAGTTTGTGAGCAGCGCCATTACAAAATTGTTTTCTAAGATAAGTTTTTGTTTTTGTTGTCTTCATTTATTATTTTTGTGTGGGATATTATTTTGTAGTCGCTAAAATTAATATATTAAAAAATTATGTGTTGCCAGGACTACTACTCGGAAGGCTAGTTTTTGACACCGTAATCATGTTTAGCTAGTAGAAAACTTATTATGTAAAACTCATCCATTTTATGTATTTTTCATACAAGCGTCCCACCATTTTCTGAATGCTAAGACTCACCACGACCCTGTTACGGGATCGGAAGGTAGGGTACGGGGTAAACTTATTTACGCAATACCCCACCACCATCACATTGGTATTTGGATATATCTTTTATACCACCATATTTATACCAGAAAACCACTTGTTTTTTGTTTGTTTTGTCATCTTGTTGTTGCGTTTGATAATATATCATGTTTTTTTAATGTTTATCAAATACGCTATTTAAAATTCTGTGACTACAGGTCGTTGGTCACTTATCTGCTCTTTCAGAAACATGGTAAAAGCCAGGCATCTGTAAATTTGACTCTAATGTGGCAAGTCATAAGCAAAGTTTTGTTATGATCCATCTGTTCCTACCACCATCACTGACTGTAGGTTGTCGATGTAGACAAACGCCGAAAAATTAAAGACCTCCTCCATCGTAAAATAATATCAAGTTCGAAAATCCAAAATCGCAGCATTCACAACGTACTATGAAAGGCTTTAAGTTAACATTTTCATTAAATATTAAAACGAGATTGGACAAATTGCATATATGCTACAAAATAAAATAAAAACGCGTTGTTGTAATTATTATTATAAATATTTTAGTGAGTTGAATAATACTTTTATGAACCTACTTTTTTAAAGTTGTTTCGATTTCCCAGTTTCCCAGAACTTTTTCAAATTATGTGCTTCTTAATCTAACGAGCCAATGTGATTAGGTTTCCATAATATGTTTGCCGATGTATACAAAAAATGTTAACATGATTGTTATACTAAAGATATTATTATTATATTAAATGGAAGACAGTTTAAGAATACAAAATTATATGAATTAATGAAATGAATCTTGATATTATTAATTTTTTATTGGTTAAGTATGCGTATTTCCTTATTTTTAACTAAAAATTAAACAATTTGTACAAACTACGTATTATCAATATTTGAATATAATTTAAAATTGTTTTTACGTTGTTACTTTAACTTTATTAAAACACATTAATAATGTTTTCATTACATACGAGTACTTATAGCGTAGCGTTTGGTTGTAATAAAGCAAAACATTCACAAAACTATTTGTTAAATATGTAAGCCAATGAACAAAGACCCTGTTCTTATGCTTCATTTTATACACAGCGAGATGTGTAAGTGGGAAAGAAATGGGACGATGACTGCACTGCAACTTCCTTTTAGACGTTTTTTTGTCGAAGGCACGCACGCAGGTCTTTGGTTCATTTTTTTTTTTTGAGATCACATCGCCTCGAGTATCATGTCGCCCTAGTATTAAAGTAGAACAAGATAACCCTTTGAGCTTTGTAAACATTGTTTTTTTTGTTAATTCCTTTTTCATACACTTGCAATATTGTCGAAATTTATTTAAATATTACATTCATACTCGATAAGGTGGTATTTTTTTCTTATAAAGAGTTTTTTTTTCATTCTCTGTGGATATTGTGAAAAAGAGTTTGCATTCATTTTAAGTAATTCAAGATACATCTTATAGGTTTATATGCTCCTAGTCGTCAGTGCGATTGCTTTGTGGTTTATGAGTCAGCTACGTTCTTCCCTCGTTCTGATTGTGTGAGGATGAGATGCATTTATTAAACCGACTCCACTCGACTGCAATTCTTTTTTATTTTTTTGTATGTATGTTACATATTATGTACGCGATTACTCAGCCAATAACGATACAATTTTGATGGTTCTTAATATGTCGATGTTAAATCATTCGAAAAAAATATTCGCCCGGATTGGTCACCCACCGCCTTACCTATTCCTGCCCCCATAACGTCAGTGCTAACCGTTGTCGTATTCTGATTCGGAGAGTAAGGTTGCCGGTAAACTTATTTTTGCTTACCTGCCTACCACCCCGGCCTGAGGTTGGCAACGCACCATACCACCTTTCATGTCTCTAGGCTAATTCTAGATTTTAAAAAAACCAAGTACAATATCGATCGCATAGCTATATAAATGGATACAGTATAAATACATTTAGCAAGTGCTTCAGCTATTTTAAAACTTACCTAAACAATTTTAGAACTTAAATAATAAAATAAAATAAAACATTTAGTAATTACCCAAAAATAAAACAAAAATTAGGACGAGTGGGAGGACGTAATGTTGGACGACCCACCCCGTGGACTGATGATCTGGTCAAAGTCGCGGGGAGTCTCGGGATACAAGCGGCCGATGACCTGACTCGTGGTGGTCTTTAGGGGATGCCTATGTCCAGCAGTGGACGTCCTCCGGTTGATGATGATGATAATGATGATGAAAACCAAAATACATACGAAAATCTACGCGAATCTGACGTTCCACCACTGCAGCGCGTCTATCTAACTTCTCCCGATTAAGATATGAAGCGCTCGTTATGTTGGCTGGCTGTCTACTTGTATAGGAATTGTATTCGCCTTGCAATGGCATAATATACATATTATATTTCAAGGTAGTTTTTTTTTTACTTTTGATAACTTTTAAAGCTTCTTTTGACTGTTAAACTTTTCATTTTTAACTAGATGTCAGACGAACGTCGTACTACCCGTTCACTCTGTATTAGAAAAATTTTAATGTTCATTTTTCTAGTTTCGTCGCAGTTATTCCCATTTTACTATCTTCTAAAACTTTCCTGGACTTCCACAAATAATTCAATACCGAAATCAGCGAAAGCCGTTTAGTTGATCCGAAGTTATGCGATTACATACATTACATCCATAGCACCCACGATTAGATAGATACTAGTGATAAGAAGCAAACCTATCGCCAAGCGGTCACTTATCGAATCCCGAATAATGTAATTGTATTATAAAATTGAAAATTACATTTCTGAGCTGCTAAAGCCGGAAATTGAACCCGAGACCTCATGTAGTCAACGCAACACACCAGACCACTAAGACCGCTGTGGCAAATTAACAGGTAGGACTAAATACTTTCGGCTTATCGTGGGTGCTCTGGTGATGTCTCTTGCCTGTCTTCCAGGATTTTGGGCGTGAAGATTCTTAATTACACAGTACGATTTTTTATGATAATGGAAGGCAAACAAGCAGACGTATTTCCTGATCGTAAGAAACTCACGCCGCCTAGAGACACCAAAGGTGGTAATGGTGCGCTGCCAACCTGAGGTCGGGGTGTTGTGCCTCGAGCAAAAGTAAGTTTACCGGCTACCTTACACTCAAAACCGGCACACGGCAGGAATAGCTAAGGCTGTGGTCCAATCCGGATGAGTCGCTGCGAAACTCTACCACCTAATTAGATATCACGGTGTTAGTTACGGTAAGCCTATGCTCGCCTATTACGAGCTGCCTGGCAGGAAGGCAGATTGTACATTCTGCAAAGGAGCCACACGGGGGTAAATTAATTACGAAGTTTACAGTCAGATAAATGTTTTTTCTAACGTTTTTTTTGTACAAGAAGAGGCAAACGGGAAAGTGGGTCACCTGATGGAAAATGATCACTGCCGCCCACGGACATCTGCAACATCAGGAATATCACAGATGCCTTGCCGACCTTTAATGAATGAGTACGCTCTTTTCTTGAAGGTCCCTAAGTCATAATTGTCTGGGAATACCGCCCTCGGTAACTGATTTCACGTATCTTAGTTTGTACCTAACATTATTTTACTAGGTATATTTTTCATGCAGTTTAACCATTCCATTCTGTGGCTTGACAAAGTATTTTATTAGATTAATTTTTATAAATAAATGACAAAACAACAGTGCGGTCGTTAGTGTTCCTTTTATTAGATCCTCCTACACTGTTTCTTCTGCGCATCAATAACATTCATTGTTATGCGGACGACACTGGGGATGCCACACACGATGTGAATATTTCACTGAGAAACGTCCTTGGGAACTGAACTTCAGTCTGAAATATAGAATTTATTGGCTAATGTCTCTGATTGTTGCTAAAAGCTCTTCTCTGGCAAACGCAGTAAGTATTTGATTTTTTGGCGTCCATATTTTGGGTGGTGTCCAATTTCGTGATAATCTGGAAATGAAGGCACAACTAGCATGCAAGGAACTTGATATGGTAAGTAACAGAAGACAGTGACTTCAGTGGAGTTTACCTTGTATGTATTTATGAGACGGAAATACGATTCCACATTCGGGTTCGGACTCAGTACAAGCTCGTTTTGCTTGACCTTATCCAGCGTAGGGCAACGTGAATTACAGGCGAGCAAACTTTTTCTGGCTTTGTGTAAAGAATTTAGATTCTTTAACATTTTTTGCCGCATCTATCAAGGGACGTGCTTTAAGAATAACTCATCTGTATTGACCCGCTGCTGAGTTCCACATTCAAAAATCGTATTCAAACTCTGAATATAAGCTCCACTTTCCTGAAACAGGGTGTTTCATTTACTGTGATTTCGAATCCTTTTCTTATCTGGCATTGCAGCACCACCGTGTTTATAAAACATTGACACTTGTTGACTTTAAAAAAAATGAGTTCTCACTACTATAACGTAGTATCTTCATGCTCATATCCCAGAAGGGGTAGGTAGAGGCACA
This sequence comes from Calephelis virginiensis, assembly GCA_002245475.1. Lineage (NCBI taxonomy): Eukaryota > Metazoa > Arthropoda > Insecta > Lepidoptera > Riodinidae > Calephelis > Calephelis virginiensis. Next base: position 451,245 of record NJDC01000440.1, read on the forward strand.
ACCAGGGCATGAGCCGAAGACACTCAGTCCCACAATGTATAAGGTGGCAAGCCTATCGCCAACCGGGCACATATCACATCCCGAGCAACATTTTCTATTTATTAGGAAATTAGCAAAACCAAATTTTCTTTTTGTTGCCCGAATACTACAAGAACGTAATTTCTAATACGACGGCAAAAGTGTGTTTGGTATGCCTCGAGCAATTTTCGTTGTATAAAACAATAAAATTTTACCGCGGGTATGTAAAGCTACGCTCGTAGACTAATTTGAAGAAAGTGAACGTTCTTCTTACTTGAAACAAGTCGACCTTTTTTAAAGCGTAAGGTGCATTGCGTTATGAACGCGTATTTATGTGTGTTGAGACAAAATAATAATATGCATACTTTAAGCCTTTCAAACAATGGGGGCGTAGCTCAGATGGTAGAGCGCTCGCTTAGCATGCGAGAGGTACCGGGATCGATACCCGGCGCCTCCAAATACATATTTTGCATTAATTTTGAACTTGTAAATATTTCTTTTCTTATCTACATATTCAAAATCTTTTTCTAAAAGCTTTTTGTTCAATTTCTTACGCTGAGTTACTTTTCGTTCTGTTGTTTAGGAATTGCAGATAACTAACATCTCAACTAATGTTCCCAGATGAAAAAAAAGAGAAAGACACACAATTGGCAATTTAAGTTTTAGGTGTCGATTATTAGTTTAATGTCTTAGATGTTAAAATCGATATCTCGTTAAAAAGGGTTTCTTTTCCTTTGATCCACGGTGATGAACGATGCTGTCAGAATGTGTTTAGTCACCTCGTGAGATCTTTTTATGTAATGTCCTGCTAAGCTATAATGTGTGTGGGCGTGTGTGTTTCTGTGTCTGTGTGTTTGCGTATCCGTTTGTGTGTCTGTGTATCCGTTTGTTTGTGTGTCTGTGACTTAGCTTTTGAGCGGATGGACCAATTTGAATACGTTTTTTTTTTATTTGAGAGGGTTTTTTTGTCGATATTAGGTTTAGGTTTTCTCGGGGGTTATTACAAATTTTTAATTTTGGAATATTATTATCATATTAAGATAATTTATAATTGAAATGTGTGATTATTAAAATAAAAAAAACTTGTTAAAATGTAGAAGAATGTTCCAATCTCAGCAAGGGTTATTAGAACGGATGTTTCTGATCAAACAATTTTAAAAGAGTTAACACACACACACACA
>NJDC01000442.1:0-11821 GCA_002245475.1 Calephelis virginiensis
CGCAGACATTGGCGAAATCCCATTAAAAGAAAATTGGGCAAAAGCCATAAAAAAAATCTCTGTTATCTTTTTGTTATTATTTCATATTATTAATTATTTGGTGGCTATTTTCGTGTTGCTTTTGTTGTTGTGTTTTTAATTTTGTCCCACTATGAAATGTATGGTTAGAAAACTAAAATCGAGGTGTGATTTCGGATATGATGAACTTAGTAAGTTTTTATTACATAAATAACTACATCAGTATATTGTAAGCCTTTCACCCGTGTCTGTAGATTAGTGACCCTCCTGGGAGAACATTTTAAAAAGACACTCACGTTCATTAAACTGTATCAGTTCCTATTTATTTTTCTGTGACTGCACTTCTGGTAAAACTGCTTCTAAGCCAAATTTGAGGACAATCGGATCAGATTTTAAGACATGTCTAAGATAGAAAGTTAAGCGTGATTGGCAAACAAACGTCTGAAAGTTCAAAACATCTTTGCGAGGTTTCTTGTTTGGTGTATTAAAATATTACTACATTAGTGTGTTGCATCCGTTTCTGGTTGATTGAGTCCAGAGTCCATAATTCCATTTTATTATTAAATAACATTGGGGTTCTAGTCAATATATCACAATATATCGAATTTAAAGTATTAATACAGACAGTAATAGTATTATGACATTTTGTATGAAAATATATTCTACGCTGATGAAGTTGGGGTAAATAGCTTGTATTTATTGGTTACGGTAGTGCATTTGATGATAAAATGATTTGCATGTTAGTTTTTTGGAACATATTGAAAGGCAAAAAAGCACACGGATTTCCTTGTGGTAAAAAATTGACGCCGCCTAGCATTAGCTAATTCAATAATTACAGGTGTTAACAGTATTGCTAAAAAAAACCTTTAAAATAATTTCCTAAAACATTATTTACATAATAATACTATGTACTTGCCTTTCCATAACATAATATAGTTTTATTTTTCATAGTTTATTTTTTGTTAGTAACCCTAAGCCAATGTATTTCCATAGTTGCTTTTACAAATTATATTACATTTTTAATAAATCAATTAGATTTTTTTGTTCTTTAATTTAAAGTAAAATACTAAGCGCTGAAGTATTTTAACAAAACCAAAGCGACACAAGGCTCGCCCGATGGTAAGAGATAGCCATGGCCTATACACCACCATAACTGTACAGGTGCGTAAACTGCCCTTTGGCCAGAATGCCTACCGGTTACCCTACCTTTCGGGCCGGAACCTGACAGTCATTGTGGCGGCGGGAATAGATAAGACAGTGGATCACTAACCCTGCAAGTTGCTGCACAATGCTTTACAATTATTTCTTTTTAAATTCTTCTGAGACCATTTCCTTGGCCGCAAGTTATAACGAGTCATTCTTAACATATTTCTTCTCGCACGTAAGTTCACTCGATTTGCTTCATCAAGGTTATTAAAAAATGCAGCAAGACGAGCCATAATAACTTGTACTTTTAGATAATTCACAAGTAAATTCCAAAACAACAATACTCGGTCCTACAAAAAGTACCTTTTATTGTATCGAATTATTTGACGTTTATTTTCGATCCAGAAACTCGATTCACGAATGTCAGATGGAGCGAGGAGTACGCATTTTTCGATTCTAACGAATTTTTTGATTCAAATTAATTCCAATTCGAGCCACAGTTCGATTGTGCGCTAGTGTCAACTTCAAGAGTAAGAATTGACGTAAATTCGAAACAAACTCGATTGATTTAGAACTCAAAGCTGTCGGGAGTAAGGCAGCTGATTCTGATACATAAATGAATTCAGTCTTGTTTAATATAAATACAGTATGATATAGCAAGTTAGAAATTAGTGCAGAGGTAGAACAACCCGGCCTAACATCTCGGCCTCAGGTTGGCAACGCACCATTACCACCTTTGGTGTCTCTAGGCAGCGTAAATTTCTTACCATCAGGAAATCCGTCTGCTTGTTTGTCAATATTATAAAAAAAAGACCCAGCTCTCGACTAACGAGGCGCTCAAATTATTGTTAATCTGTTTATGTGAGGTATTTTAAGGGTACTGCTATTTTGAACAAAGAGTTTGTATGAAATATTTCTAATATGTATATAATATATATACATATAAAATAAAATTATATATATAATTTTATTTTATATATATAGCATTTAAAACTCGTATGCATAAAATAAATAATTCTTTTGTGGGTCAATGTATACTTTTCTATAATAAGCTGCCCTCTAACTTCAGATATTTGATTTAATAAAGATATTGGACCGCCTCGTTGGTCGAGTAGCTAGCGTACCCGCCAAACTACACCGATCAACCACGAGGCTCGGGTTCGATTCCCGACGGGGGCAGGCATGCGTGTGATGAATGTGGCAAGCCTACGACTAGCCGAAGGTGGCAAGCCTATTCCCAACCGGGCGCACATATCCTATCCCGAGCAACATTCTTTTTTTATTAGAATATTGGAAAACCCCAATTTTCTTTTTGATGCCCGACCCGGGATTCAAACCCGGGATCTCATGCAGTCAAGTCCAATTACTGAACCGCTAGACCACATACCACTAAAATTCCGAATTGTTGCCATATGTAACATTTTATAGAAATTTGTATTGTAAATGTTTGTGTTGGAAATGTTTAGTATTGTAATTGTAAGACATATCGTAAGACTATGTTATAAGTACTATCTACTAATATTTTTTTTTTCAAAAAGACAAGCCCGCTGAGTTTCTTCAGTCGGATCTTCTCAGTGTGAGGCTGCGATCCCGATCCGGTGGTCGTTTTATAATAATGTCGACGCGCATAAGTTCAACTTGTATATAGATAGTATAGCCTTCATGAATAAAGAAAGTAATCTGAATCTGAGTCTATAATTTTGCACCTATACTTAACTTACATACTTAACTATGTTATGTATATATAAACACATTATATTCTATTTCACATAAATATACTTACATAGGTCCCCGTGTCAAATAATTATTTTAATGCCTGCAAAATAATTACAAATAGCTCATGTGGATGGGCCCTAAACCTATCGGCCATCTTGCCGTCACAGGCCGTCACTTCTACGCTAGAGATGGCAAAAACATTAGTCAGGGATATGTAGTATAGTTTTGTTTACTTCTTTACCCAGGAAGTTCGAACAACGACAATTCTAATATCAAAAGAAAGCTTATTTAATTTAGTTTCACGGTTTTTATTTATTTAACATAAAAGGAAACTAAAAGTTGTGAAAAAAATATTTTTAAAGTTTCATGTCAATCTCTCACTTCAACCTTTACTTTTGGTACTTTTCATTATGAGTTGTACCGTACTTGCTACTAGATTTTATTCTGTATGTTTTAAAAGCATTTTTGCCATACTATTTGTTTTGGTGTAATAGTTGAATTGCGGTAACTATTACGATTTTTGTAACGAAGGCCACAGCCACTCGACGCTTAATTTGGCGGAACGTGCGCCTGGACGTACAAGGCAGATGAGGCTGTGTGAGCCGGACGTTTAAGTGGTTATGTTTTATCCTTGGGCTAATTTATTTTCCGAGTACGTCCCCTTATTAGTCAATTACATCAAACAAGCTTAAGTCACGTTGTGATTTTTCGTAACTGCTAAGTCCAACGTCAATTTACCACAATCCATCCTGTAAGTATTAAAAGTGCTTAAGTCCAAAATAAAAATCGGTTTATTTAAAAAACTAATGATGATTTAACTTTCATTTTCATAGTGTTGCCCTTCAATATTATTTCAAACGAAATGATAGTTTTGCTTTTTACTTTAGACCACAAAATAAGCTAGACATCAATAACATCGGTTCCTAAAAAGTTGCTTAGGTGTGACTTAAGCACGTTTGAAATGTATCTACGCAGATGTGATTGGATAGTTAGGTACAGTAAGCAAACGAAATATCTGACCCCACTTCAGTACTTTAAAAGTACTGTACATACGGGGGCCAGATATTTTGTTTGTATACTGTATATCAGTATACAACAACAAAAGGCATGCATGTGTGCTCACGCACACAATGCTAAATTATTTCCTTCATAAAACGTTTGGAGCGCTAGTGAACGTGATTCCACGTTTCCGTGAAAGAGGGCACTCTTTTCCTGTATAGGTATATTATTACACTCTTTGAATACAACAATAATTATGTAACAAATTTTTTTATAGTTAATGCTATTATTATATATTGCTATTTCTTTATTTTTGTAACTGATAAAGTTCAGTTTTGTTTGTTTCTAATCGTCCATCCGATAATGTTTTTGATAGGTTTATTTATTTTGAAAATTTATTGTAAACAAGCCCATTCACGAAAACTGCAAAAGTATAAAATGCGACCCTATTTAATTAACTTATCTCTTTTAGAAACAGTAATAATAAATGAATACCATATGTAATGTAATGTATCGTAACATGTCGAGGTAAAATCGAAATTGCATTTGGTAACACTGTGGTAGACTAGTGTCTAGTGTCAAACAGCTCGTGCATTTGTGTGGTTGTGTTAAATTTCCTGATATTGTTTGATAAATTTTGTTTTAAAAAGAAATTGATATCAATACGTATTGCAGACAGTGATAACTAATTCATGCTACACTACCTGATGTGTCAACAAACGACATTAATTCAGACGAGTGCCCGACTGGCTGTTGGTTTAAAGCGATTACTTCGGTGTTTTTGTGAAATATTAGTCGTGTCTGTATTTTACTAGAACGGTTAATACTGGCGATAAAAGAAGATTCATTAATTGAATGCCGGTTACGTGATAAGGACAAATAAAACAGTTTTCGTTTTTTCCCTAGAGACGCCAATGGATATTTACTAGGTAAGTAAAACAAAACTGCATATGGCATGGCGGAATGGAATGCAGTATGCCATGAAAGCTTTGTTTTGAACGTACATGAAAGGGTCGTAGGCTTTATGTTTGTGATTTTATGTACCAGTATTTACAGTTATATGAGCTGCCGCGGGGTCAACGACGTCACTTTTCTATCGTGGCTTTTCCGTAATACTATTGATTAGTACGAAACTAATAAACAGATGAAATACAAACTGATTCTCATTTGTAATTTATTTCCATGTAATTGTCTTTTATATAATCTGTATATAGTACAGAAAAGACTGGATAGTTTGGAGCTACACATAACAATAAAAATCGTTCACCAAAAATTTTCTAACAAACTTTTCTACTAAAATCTCTTAATTATTATGAATTATCAAATCGTGATGGCAGTGGCAAGTAATATAACCCATTGTACAAAGATTTCTCTATACAATGGGTTATATTACTTACCTTTACTTGATTTTGCCACCTTGTGGCCCTTACTAGAAGTTTGCGGAGCTTTGATCTAAAGTAATAATGCTATAACACGATAGAAATGGCAACATTATAACAGCTACCTGATTTAACGTAAGTGGCAATTATGTCACATTAAATTTCTACCTAGATTGTGTGTTTGGATACCTTATGTTATGTGATAATTTGAAAATGATTTTGTTGGGATATTTGACATCTGATAGTCAGCTGCTTGCATTTTAATTTTAAATGATTTTCTCACCATCTTTCTTTATTTTCAAAGTTGAAGCTGTAAACTGATACCTACCTCCTCTTGGTTTTCAAGTTTTCATTGTAATACTAGTTGTTTAGGTTGCATTATTATAACATTGTGTGCCACTGCTTCCTTTACGGTATTGAGTTCTACCTGTATTTGGGTTTAATTTATACCCTAAAAATTAAATATTTCATTTAGTCTTGATTTCATTAGATTAAGATGTTACTTGACATCAATTGATTAAAAAATATTTTTTCAATAGTAAATAAATGAAATGAAAATGTGAGGTAAATATGAGTAAACTATAAAGAAAGCCTCACACCATTTGAACAAAATTGAAATCATATTAACTGAATAGAAGCCATGACATAGTTTATAATAATAAATTATGTTTTATAAACTAGATTTTATACTAAGCTTCTTTAGTATAAAATCTAGACTTATACTCATCTTCAATGCAATGTAAACAACTGATTGTGATGGAGTAAGAGATCAGGTGGACAGTAGCCGTTTTAGTAATAGCAGCACCTAGGGGCAAAATTTATACGGGGCCCCCTAAATGCTGTTCAAAACCATACTAAAAGGTAAATAATATGTAGTGTACAGGATCTGACGCCCCTTTACATCATGGCGCGCTGGGCAGTTGCCCAACCGCGCCATACCCAAACGCCATCCCTGCAGGTGGACATTAACATCTTCACAGTCTAGATTATATTTTATTCACGAAATATTGTTTGGCTTTAAATAAATAACTAAAATAATGTTTTTTTTACAATAGTTGCAGTTTCAAGTTTGAACATTTTCTTTTTACAACATATTTTTATTTTAGCACTTGCCCTGTGCTTGGGATAAATTTTCTATAAATTTGAGCTACCTCAGTAGCTCAATTGGTTAGAGCATTCGTCGGCTTGAGATGAAAGGTTACAGGTTCAAATCCTGTCTGGGGTGAAATTTTTTCTTTCTTTAAAAATTTATAGAAAATTTTCTTTTTAGTTTTTTTTTTGCATCCTTAATGTTGTTAATTAATGCTTAATATATGTTTATTTGCATTTGTCCAATTAGTGACTTGTCGCGGGGGCAGCCATTCCAAGATGATGGTAGAAACCATCCTCGAGTCCTCCCAGGACTTTGGTGAGTGTTATATTGTTTTAATATTATATACCAGACACTCTCCATTATGATTTTATATTCAATAATCATAAAATAGAGTACTTGTATTTTTTATTTTTTATTTGTGATAAATATATAGTATTAATAATATAGTGTTATTAATAATAATATTTTTATCTATCAAACAGTTCCAATTAGCTTCCCTGTCAAAATCTTGCATAATTTTTATACTAAATGTCCATGTTATAAAATATAAATTCAAAGATGAGTCTTTCTTTATCTAAATATACGTAATTTCAAGCCCAATCAGCTACAGCTATTAAATTAGTGTGTCATTGACCAGTTTTACTTTAAATTTAATGGTTTGCGATTTTTCTGCAGTTTCCATTGTCAGCACACATGAAAAACCTTTATAAGTTAGTAGCTGCTCCGATGCACTTTGTTCCACCCATTCAGTTTGTATGGGAAAAAATAATTTGTGGTTTTAACTAGTTTCCTCACAGTCTAATGGGATTTCCTAAGTCCATCTCCTGGTTTTAAGCTAACCTCTCTATCAAGTTTTAGCCAATTCAGCTGTTCTTGAGTTACTAATAGTGTAACTAACACAACATTCTTTTAAATATATTATTACCTTACTGGCTAGATTTGGAAACAGTGGTAGTTTACAGTAGACAGGATTTAATTTAAAAGCATTTTTAAAATTGTTGACCATAGGTAGTAAATCTTTTAAATAATTTGTTTGACTGTTAAAATATATGAAATTAAATAAATATTTTTTAAAAATATTAATAGATATGCAACTCTATCAAAAGGAAGTACCAGGATAATATTATTAATTCATAAACAGTTTGTAATTCTTCAAAGGTTATTTAATCACCTTCAAAGTTTTTGAAACCTTAATTTGAGCTTAGGAAAAAGAAAGATTCCAGTCGGTTTGAACAAGTTTGGAGTTGTTTTTTCGGTTTCAGTTCAGGTGTTTAATGATGTCGGACTAATTTGTATGTCAAACTCGCAAACTGACGTCTTGTCACCAGTGATAATGCGTTTTATAAATAGTGGTTTGGAATTCCTCGTTCTGGTATGTCCTCAGCAACTATCATGCAATTGAGTTTTTGGAGAAAATGTAGGTCTTTTAAGACCTAGCCGAACAGCAACAACTTAAAATTATACTTATCTGCTTGTGAGATACAGAAAGTTCAGTGGATATCTCTCTCAAATTTAAGTAAGGATTTTCAGTTACTGTTTCTTTCACTTTTGCGATGTTAAGTTCATTTGTAGACTTTGATGGCCTACCACAGTGAGGCAAAACTTCCATCGAATATTGTACGCTTTTGAACGCTTTTTGCCACTCATAAGCACAAGTTATTGATAAAGTCGATTCACTGTAAGACTTCTTTAACATTTTAATTGATTCTGAACACGAAATTCCATTGGCAATGCAAAATTTAAAACAAAGTTTTTGTTTTTGTCCATTATAAATTTTGCAATATGCACTAAATATAATGTTAAAACTAAAAACAGCACTGTATCAAACATAAATAACAAATGCAACTGAAACTCCGTGCCAAAACGGAAAACAGTTTTGCCAACATCTAACAAATCAAATCTAACAACAAAAAAAAACATTTTTGACTGAATGTATTTGCACACCAATATATGGTAGAATATGATGGTGCACTTAAATGTTTTTGTAATATGTTAACACATATTGCACATATATTCTGCAAATAAATTATTTTCATTTTCAATAGTTTTCATTATTTAATTAATTTGAGCATATTTTGTTTAACAATGAGAAAACTAAAATGTTGATTTACTTTTAAAAATAATTATATGTATATTGTATAATGTAAACTCTGTGTGCAATCTTGTTAAAAAGTTGTGTTGTAACATAAAAGTAATGGATCTATTTGTTTTTATTTAAAAATAATTGCAATTCTAGATGCTAATACTGTTGTGGTTATTCTGAATTATCCCAATTCTGTCATTATTAGTTTCCTCTACCAGGAGTAATATTGTTTTGAAAAATAAGTCAAGTTGTCAATGCTATTCTTAAAACATTTTGTAGTGTAACATGCAATTATGTTCTTTATTGTAGTTTTAAACCGAGAAAGTTATTTTTGTATCTAAAAAATTTGGTTAATATTCGAAAAATTAATATTGATGTGTTGACAGAGTTCAAACCCCTTGACAGAGTGACAACTCCTTTATTAAATTTAATGTTTCTAAATTTTAAAGACTATGTGTAAGTAGTAAATCATACAATTTTATTTTTGGCTTACAACTTTTCTATGTCTTCTTTATAGACAGGTCACAGAACTGATAGTACGGCCTATCTGAAATTAATATTTTCTCATTCATATGAGCCCTTCAATCTGCAGATGTAAAAAACAAATTAGTAACAAAGCTGACATTACAGTCGGTCAACAGAAAGTAATAATAATTTTAGAAGATATTTATTAATCGTAAAAACGTTATTAATCAATGCCACTTCATCATCATCATCATCATCATCAGCTGGAGGACGTCCACTGCTGGACATAGGCCTTCCACAAAGAGCGCCACAAGTCACGTTCACTAGCCGCTTGTAACCAGCGACTCCCCGCGACTTTGACCAGATCATCAGTCCACCGGATGGGAGGTCGTCCAACACTACGTCCTCCGGTGCGGGGCCGTCACTCGAGAACCTTACTTCCCCAGCGGTTATCGGTTCTCTGGACTATGTCGGTTACTCTCGTTCTCTTGCAGATCACCGAATTACGGACCATATCTCGCAGATAAACACCGAGCATAGCTCTCTCCATAGGACGCTGAGCGACTCTGACCTTATTTATGAGGCCCACAATGCCACTTAACCACACAAAATTAAAGTTTCTCTGCATACCAAGTAATACCACATATACCATGTTTGAACATTTAGGCAAAAAATCTACATTGTGTGGTTTAAAATCCTCATTTCACTTTACTTGTTTGTTTGGTCCTTTTCGCCTAGTTTTTCTTATTTGAATGGCAACTAAAGTCAAAAGCTGCAAAAATATATTCAATTAAAGTAAAATAGCAGTAAATTTTGGTTGCACATGTTGGAGAGAGTGGCCAGTTATTTTATACAATAAACTTAGGCAATAATTGTTTTTTCTGCACACATTCACAATATGTGATGTGTACCTCGAGCTTAACTTCAGAATTATGATCTTAAAGTAATTGTTAAATTATTCACCAAAGTCAGAGTTATGACACTTTCATATTTAACAAATTCATACAGATTCACTTGGTTTGCCATCTCACACATTTCACGTTGTAGTGAACAGGTATTTGTATGTACTTATAAAATGGGAATTTTCTCTTTTAAATTACACACAGTTTATTTATTTTGTTAACATAAATGAATTCATTTTGGTGTTTTGTTGAAATATGTATTATACTTGTAAAAGGGCTTCACCGAAAGTAACAACATGCTTCTTTAACGTTGTATTAACTAGCAAATACTTGATGCTTTGTTTACTCTACGCAACTTAACTGCTGCTCTTTTTGAGATTTTTCAATTGAATCAGTTATTTTTAAAATATAAAATCTAGAAATCTCCGATTCAATGACAAATCAATAATTATATTTTTTTATGGCATAACACAGCAAACAGGCACTCAACTCACCATATGGTAAGTGATACCTGTGGTCTATAGACACCATTGATATGTTAGGTGCATCACTGTCCTGTAACTGGGATATCAAACCTGTGTGCAAGTTTACTGGCTACCCTATCCTTTGGACTGGAACATTACACTGTCATTATAGCAGCAGGAGTAATATTAAGACAGAGGATCCTACACAGCCAATTTGCTGCAGACCACTCCACCACCAGTAATCTTGTTACTCCTCTTACTAGCTGCCAGGAAGGGAGGCAGATAGTCTACTCTACACAGGGGACATATGTTATTAAGCAGTTTATACATACAGGCGCATGGTTTGACAAACGAAAATGGTGAAAAGGTGGCATGATTTGGACTGGTAGTAGAATGCAGTGAAGAAAGTTGCCCGAGTAAGGGTCGACCGCCTTACCTATTCCCGCCGCAATAATGACTGTCATGTTCTGTTCTGGAGGGTAGGGCAGTCTGCAGACTTTCATAATAGCCTAAAATCCCGGCCATAAAACAGCGACACACCTGTAACATCTATGATGTCAATATTATATATGATATAATAGCAAAGTATGATATAATAATAAAGTATTATATATGATATAATATTATAATGCCATGGTTTTCTCTTAAAGATAAAAATAAAAAAAATGAAAAACGCTTCTGGAAAAATTGGTCTGTATAAAGTATGTCATTATTTTCTTATTGAATTTTTATTTCTTCCAAAATTTCAACTCAACATATTAAATTGTTTGTTTATAGACACGAAAGCTTCAAATAACTTTTTTTTTGCACACTGTGTTAAAATATATGTATGATAAATAAATATTTTAGGAAGTTTAGGAAAAATATGTATAAAAATTCAATGTAAAAAAACAGTCTTTTCATAAGTCCAATTTGCAGGGGAAATGTTTCTAAATGTTGCCACCTTTTCACCATTTTCGATTATCCAACCATACGGTAAACATCCTGTATATTGCTGCCGTATTTTAATTTTGGTTGAAGTCAATCCTATTGTATAGTTCAATAGTAATATTTAGGATGAACCAGCTCATTATTGTGTATTACCAACTGTTATCATTTACAACACAGTACAAGGTTTATGATAAGCAATCAAGTACCACATAACACTTAATACTATCTGACGATGCTTTTAAACTTCACTTTTAATCAGTAGTTACATATTGTACGATTATTATATATAAAAAAAAGTTATTGGTAGATGATAGACTGTGTAAGTCCTAAATACGTAGTCTTAGACTTCCCTATTTTTAATCAGTTATTTTTAATGAAAAAGAACTGGTTATATTAGGCAAAGAAGAACTCTAAGGTTAACTTATTGCTCACAAATGTGTGCCCTATATGCTGGTGGAGTAATTAATTAGACGACCGAAAATTGTTACATTTTTTATTTTACTTGTCTTAACAGTGGGTTGCGGAGCCGGCATGTCTGGTGGAGGGCTGCCACAATGGAAGCGCGAGCTGCTGCAGCGGCGGGCGGCGCGCTCACGGCCCCCTGCGCCGCCGCCCCCGCCACCTCC
>NJDC01000442.1:18409-40793 GCA_002245475.1 Calephelis virginiensis
CGATCGCAGACAAAAAAACTTGCATTATTAAGTATAGTTAACTCAAAAACCTACTAAAACTAGTTGGATCATGATAAAACTAATATGGGACTACCTTGGGATGGTCTCACTAGGTCTCAGACCTATCTTTCAAAAAAAGAATAATCAATATTGAGTTTGTCGCCAGAGCGACAAACATACGAAAAAGGTATAGTCGAGTTGAGAACCTCGTTTTTTTAACAACATAGCTTTTTATCAGCAAAAAAATACTTTATCGTAGTATTTATATTTTACATGAATGACAGTCATATTAGTAGTTTTTTTTTAAATGTGCCGCCTATATCTCAAAAATTGCTGACTATATCTCGTTTAAATCAAATTTTCGTTGAAAGTTTTCATCGAGATTTTTTATGCGTGCGTTGTTTAACATATAGTTTTTCTCTCAAGTGACACTGAGGGTTTGTCCCGAAACCTGAATGTCATTTTCAGGGCTAATATACCTAGATACCTTGCAGGTTATGTAAGTTTAATGTAAAAAATAAGTGGAGTTCCGTGTGGAACGCCACAATTGCTATTGTCTTTATGGGTGATGGTTCATAGAATAGGTAGATCTACCTGTTAAGTTTCCACCGTGTAGTCCTAGTCCTAGTAGTAGTTGGCGGATAAAGTAGTCGGATATCGTACTAGATCGTACCCCCTAACACATCCACTTACTATTTACACCTATAAGATATTGTACTTTACGACCCATGAAATTGTTCACAACATCTGTGCTCTTGCATGTTGTGACTGTAACACCTAAAGAAAACCGATGGAATGTCGAGAACTCTGCTTTCGACAAGACCTGGAATGGAATGATGTAGCGACATGTACTTAGCTGCAGCTAGGGTTACGTTAAACAAGCACATTATTTTAGGAAGTTGCTGGTTTACCGAACCTCTATCGACCACCCCAACATGACGAGTAGGGCGACATTCCACGATTGAATCGCTCGGGTTTTGTCCGAGGGTGGTGTCAGGAGCAGTTAACGTTTAGAAAGCTAGCGAGTCGTGTACAATCGATTACATTCACTAGATACCCTCTGCCAACCCCACAGGGGACCGTGAAGATATGATATGGTATCTGCAATGACGAGTAATAATGACTATAATACGTAAAGCGATAATAACAAACAAGGACGAAAGGACTACCTGTGTATACCTGACTACATATGTGGAGTGGCGATCTGGTGTTGGAAAGGACACGAGAGCAACGCACCAACACCACCGTGCTGGTGATGCACGGACACGGACGGACGGTTTTTGAAGTGAAAACTTTTTTTGGAGTGGGCAAAAACTTCTACAATCGCGTCAAGACACGTGACCTGATTCTTAAGACAAAAATTCGTAAGACGTCGCAGGGCGCTTGCGTGAATGCTCGTGTTGTCATGTTTGTGTGCCATAGTGCAATAAACGTAAACCCATTGCAGCGGCTACTTTACGGGGAATTGTGCAAGTGTCTGGCCATTCTGTCGTGGATTGGGTCCACGTTACACGTTTTTACAATAAACTTTCCGGTTATATGAAAATATTAATTTAAAAAATGTATCAAAGTCAAATTATACAAAAAAGATAAGTATCTTCACGTCCATCTGACCGAAGAGTTAAGCAGAGGCACAACCTTAACCAGGGCACCCACGACTTGATGAAGAAACCAAAGTCCCTATGTGATAGGTGGCAAGCCTATCGCCAACCGGGCACATATCCAATCCCGAGGAACGTTTTTTTAATTAGAAAATTGGAAAAACTTTCTTTTTGTTGCCCGACCCGGGAATCGAACCCGGGACCCCATGCAGTCAAGTCCAACACCTGGACCTCTAGACCACAGAGGCGACGACCACAAAAAGTAGTATAGTATAGTTAGAGTATTTATTAGATAAGAGTGGCTCGGATTAACTGCTCCGCATGCCTATCTCATACAAATTGGTTTTCATTAAAATTAAGTACTCGCAGACGGAAGATAGCTATTATCAGACGAATAACAAATAGCAAATATACTATATTATTTTATTTTTAACTCAATTTGTTGGCTAACTCAACTGCTTCTATTGAGCAGTCTAGTAGTATTTTAATAGAAACTTTGGATGTTATCCCCAATAATTTAAATTAAGTGTGGAGACAATAGAGTCAACCTCTTGCAATATTCCAAATAATCACAGTTGCCAATTCGAAAATGAACCAAATAACATTACAAATAACTCTAAAAGTTGTACTGAAATTAGTAAATATTCTCAACTGAATTTAGCACACCAAAATATGCGAGGTTTTTTTTGGTAAAGAATTAGAGTTGGAGTTATATATAAACTATAATAATATTGATATGTTATGTCTTACTGAACACTGGTTAAAAGATTATCAATACGTGTTCAGCTTCACGAATCACCAGATAGGTAGGTAGCTAAATCAATAGGAAAAATATCACCCATGGTAGTTTTCTTAAAATTATTAAGAATAATTAAAAATAAAATAATAATGTAGGATGTATTACTACTTAATTTGTATAAAATAAGGAAAAATAAGACAATAGACTTTTCTGAATACACTATAATAATAAAATTTCTGTTACACATTAAAACCGCCGCGCTTCCTACGGAAATAACTCCTTTTAGGCTCTTATAACAAAAGTAATTGTCAAATATTAAAAAAAAACGCTATTTTACTAGCATTGATAACACGGATCGAAAGATCTGTGATCACGGATCGGATGGGCTGTCCATTGATATTGTCCAGTAAACTCCATCCCGGACAGAGTTCAACTCGATAACCGTTCGAATAATAAATAAGAGGTAATTAATATCTGTTAGGCAGCTAGGTGTCCGACGTACGATAGTTATCCAAAAATACGTTCCAACATATAAGTGTAAGCGTGGACGCTTTACATATGCGTCCTTGGCGCTTTGACAATACAGTGCTCTGGATTTTTATGGAATGTATTAAACTAAGGCTAAAATTGGTTCACACGTGCCGTAAGCACACTACATCGCCGCGACAAAATGTGCTCAAGCAGCGGTTACGGGTGAATAATGTCGCTGCAGTTTTATTTTGTTGCTTTGCGTTGAGTATTCGTTCAGGAGTTATATTGTCACAGACTGACACGCAAGTTCATAATCATAGTTACATGAAGCCTATCTATTGCGATGTGGTCGGTACTTGGTAATTACATGAATTTGGATGAAATGTACGAAATATTATTTCAATGACGTCATCTTGGGCATAGCGGAACACACTGCGAACAGCGGGCATTGTAAAATTACATTATAAGCCGATGCAACTGAAGTCTTCTTTGTTGAAACAAATGAAAAAAATGAATTTGGTAACCCAATCCTTAAAAATTGCGATAGCTACGACTTGAAGGTGCGGTGCGTGAAACCGGCTGCCAACCCTGGAGGTAGCGACGGCGAGTGGGTCGCGCAGTCACGCTCCATCGGCGAACAAGCCGAACAAGCATTACACGGCGGCTCCGATACAAAAAAACGCCTTTGAACTTGCTTCTAACATTCAATATATACGGAAGAGGTGAGCATAAAAACTAGGATCTACAACTAGATCTGTACAAACTACACATTACTAGACAATTTAATGTTCCGGAATGTGCAGTTGTGATAAATTGTTGGAGCTCTCCAAAGACCGATTTCTTTTTGTTCGGGTGGCTGTTAGCGCATCACGGAAAGTGTTTTAACCAACTCTTATCTGGTTTCCACTATTTAGGTTAGTGGTCCAACTGAATATCTAAGCGTATCAAAATCGGACAAGTAACGGAGTAGATTGTCTTTGTGCAAATATAACTAATGATGTATATTGGATTATCGCGTAGAGACTGGATAAATAAAACCTCCGTGGAAATATGAGTTACATTATACTATATAAAGCTTTGTAATATATAAACTGACAAGGCAGCGGCTAACGAGAGTGGCACTGACAGTGACAGCTGGCAGTTGTCGAGCGACGAATCACTGGCGCGGCGATCGTTCACTTGTGTCACATTACTCGGTTCACATTTGAATCGCTTCAGTAGAGTGTTGAGCAGTTTATCGCTAATTATTTCATGATAAATTACCAACTTCCTTGAACTTTTACATAATAAGCGTGACGTAACTGTAGCTACGGTGTGTGACCATGTCTGAGTAACCTACATACACCTGTATTGACCCTCTCGTAGGTCGAGCGGTTAGCGTACTCGCCTTACGCCACTGACCTAACTGCGTTCTTCGAGTTTGATTCCCGACAGGGTCACGCGTTTGTGCGATGAACATCTAGCTACCTGGACTTCTGGGTTTATTACAAATTTTCTTCAAGTATATATTTCTATGTATTAGACTAGCACCCGTATAATTTTCTTTGGGGTAACATTCAGGTAAAAAATTGTATACTCTATCTAGTCTTGCTAGTATCATCACGGATCTTTCTTCAAATTTTAATTGGGCAGACTAACTTTAAAGTTGTTAAGACTAGGTTCAAATGGTTTTCTTTTATGTACTTTGGGTAGGTGCGAGCGGACGCTGTAACAAGTACAGAGACCCACACAGTTCTCGTCGTGTTCATTGTCCGTAGATTCTGTCTCACCAATTCGAATTTGACAACTGAAGTTTAGATGCTACTTCTCAGTAAACAGCCAACTTTCTAACAGCGGCAGAACTTTAATAATCTGGTATTTAAGTAGTTTAGAAATCGTTTACAAAAAATGTTTCCTCTGTATTATAATACCTGGTCTAGACAATACACTACGCCATTATTTCTTCAACCTCAAAATGTAAGATAGACGTACCTACCAGAAAACTTTTTAAAATCGCTGCATTGAATTAACCTTGGAACTGTTCTGTAGTGGATCACCCAATGAATGATGAATAACATCACACCCATAACTACAGTTGTCTACGTTCATGGGGCATGTACATCCCTACCGAGAATCGTGTCCGAGTTTTGTGTAGCGTGGCCGCTAACCACTCGGCCAAGAAGGAAACGTGCCGGACAACCAAACGTAATGAAATCGAAGTAGCCTTATTTTTATTAGTAATTTGTTTTGAAACTGGAAAACGATTTTAAACGTTCAGGAAGATATGAGGAGTTTTCGATATACTCTTGCGACGGAGCTTCCATATCCCAGCCCCCAGCGGGGAAGAACGGCCAGGACCCGCACCGCCTGCACCTGCTTGTGATGATGTTGCCCCACCGTCCCGCCATCGTCTCATTTCTTTTATATTTAATAAACTACTAACCTTGTATAGATGATGTGTCCTTTGTTACACAGTTCTAATAACTCAGTACGTGCGTTAGATAAGAGATTTACCTATAGCGCGGTTGGCTTTTGTGTCGTGGCTGGTGTCCTTTATGTCCAATACTTTAGAGTACTCCAGCACAAACAGATTTTTAACTTTTAAAGAAAAAATATTTGAAGTCAGTAAAGTATATTTGAACTAGCCTAATCACCATTTAAGTTCGTACTATTCAAAGCGGCGAACACTAGATAGCTGTAGTGCTATAGTTATTTTACCTGAAGTCAAGTTTCATAAAGCTGGCTTTGTGTGAGCTCTGTATTTCCTTGTTTTTGTATGTTAAAATCTCTTCCGTGTTACGGCCGCACTCAGAAACGTCACAACTTTGAGTAGAAAACGCCCACCCGATGGCTGATTAAATGGTAACGAAGTCTCCGAGTGCGACTGTGAGACGACTTAATTTCAGTGTTCGTGATTAAAATATTATAATTGTCGAGTTGGCCCCCGAAGGTGTGATTTAATGTGTGTATTATATTCTGGTCTCCGGGTAAATCGTCGTCCTTGTCCCAAGGTCGACATGCTGTGGATAATTGAAATTGTAAAAGTAATTGCTTTATTTCCACCGTAGTAGCTAGTTGCGATTGGCCATAAATGTTGATGGGAGGTGTGTTGCGCAGGCGCACGCGTGTCGTCGGCCGCGGGCCGCGCGCCGCCTCCCCTCCTCTTTCTTACAGGAGCCGATACACGTTATCAACACATTTATGCCCGGTTGAAGTATTTCTATTTGCTAACTTGCCTTATTCACATAAAAATCAGTACCCGTAGCAAATGGCTAGCCCGTTCACAATACGAGAACCATATATTATGCGCCTCTGTAAGTTTTCAAAAACCAGATTTCGATGGCATGTGCAGATTTAGGTGAGTGTAGCACCGCGGGGCAGGACGAGGGTCCGTCGCCATTGACCGGCACCATTTATATTTAGCGTGTCGGTGGTTTCGGCCGCTGAATAAGTTAAAAGTGAGTCGGCTAGTTGAGTGAATGTTTGTACCGCGGCGGCGCGGTCCCGTTACTCCTGCCGCGCCGCCAGCTCCCGAGTAACGGCGTTTCGCTTTACTGGGGTTAATTACATCTCTGGTTATACTTTGGCTCGATTCAGTTCAAACTTGAGACTTCGTCGAGTGCTTCCATTAAATACCATTCCAGATACCGTTCCTCGACCGCCGCCCGGTCTGCGGCCATCATCTTTGTACATAGTCAGGTGAATTTGTAAAAACCTCGCGGTTAACAACATGTTAGCCATTTAAAAGAAATGTGCCTGCCATCCCCATCGCCGTAGCATTGCGATCGTCCCGATTACTATTTATACTCATTACCAAGTACATACAAATTTTGTTTGTATTCTTCCTTTTTACCCATTTGACAAATTTTAGGTTGGGACATACCTAAAAATGTTTAAGTTACGTTTAATCATAAAGTAGGTTTTCTAAAAATGCTGTGAATAAGTATAATTTGGGATATAAATATTATGAACGTATAAGTAAGTTTCGGTACCACCGCCTTACTTGTTCCTGCCGCCATAGCGTCATGACGTGCTCCGGTTCGGAGGGTAGGTAAGTTAGCTGATAAACTTAATTTTGCCCGAGGCCTAACATCCCGGCCTTAGCACCATTGGTGTCTCCAGACGGCGTGAATTTCTTACCATCAGGAAATCCGTCTACTGGTTTGCCTTCCAATATCATAAAAAAAAGTTACCAAACAATGTGTACAAGGTGGGGCCGCAGTCCCGCAGTCGGCGCCCGTGGAATATAATGTTGTAGGAGGGACAGTCGCATTTCAGTCAGCTGAATTCGTTTCCCGTGCTTCGAAATTTTTTAACCTTTTCTTTAAAATCGTTAACGATTTATTTTTCTCAACTAAAGACTGATTTCTTAGGTGATCAGTTAAACTTTTATTTATTTATTTAAGTATTTATTTTATATGATAAAACAGCAAAGAACCTATCGGCTCTCCTGATGATAAGATACAGCCGTGGCCTAAATGCACCATAGATGTTAGAGGGGCGTCACTAATCTAAACAATTTTGAAAGTCTTCCAGCTTCTCTAACCATCGTAAGCGTCTAAGTTTTTAACCCAAATGCTTGAAATAAAATATTAACCTTTCAACGAACATATACGAACGTTTGGACGAACAGTATATATGAACGAACATTAAGGTAGGTAAATGGAACTTGAATGCAATATATTGTTAGCTGATGGCAGTATAGTGGCTGCCTGCGCGGCGCGCGAGCCAACACATTCGCTAGGTCCTCGGTTCGGTTCCGACGCCATCGCTTTGGCTAGTTCTCGCTGTCTCAGCTGTCTCAAGCTAATATGGTACGGGCTTATCATCACTAACACCGTGACATCTGACTAGGTGGTAGAGTTTGGCAGCGACTCGCCCGGATTGGTACCACCGCCTTACTTATTCCTGCCGCCATAACGTCATGACGTGTTCCGGTTCGTAGGGTAATGTAGCCGGTAAACCTACTTTTGCTCGAGGCCTAACATCCCGACCTCAGGTTGGCAACACACCATTACTACCTTTGGTGTCTCTGGGCGGCGTGAATTTCTTACCATCAGGAAACAAGCAGTGTTTGCCTTCCTATAACATAAAAAAAGTGTATCGGCAGAATTGGAAATTGTCCACTGTGCGGCGTAGTGTTTATCTTGCAGCTGGTGTCGGCGAGCACGCGGCGGCCAACAATTATAGCTGACCGAGTCTAGGTCAACCGTCTAATTACAAAGAACAGTTAGATTTGATGAAACTGAACCAGAAACTAGCTAACGCTGGAGTTTACGTGTGTTTTCGTCGCTTCCGACCGGACTGTTGGACACGTGCGCTACGTGCTCAACGCGCTTTGTAGTAACACGACCTATGGAATTCATCGCGCAATGTGATGAACCCACCACCAGAGCAGTTACTGTACTGCCGGTAGAACATCTCTCATGAGGATGTAAATAGTGGTGCAGTCACCAGCTTGGGAAACGCTACCTATGGGAAATACCAACATATTATTCCGGTCAGGCGAGTAGTGGCGCACCTGGAGCCTTGCGACACGGTTAGAGTCATCAGTAGCGACACCAGAGACACTGAAGTAACTGACAGTTGTTTCACATCCGCCGTCACCTGTCCGCTCACACCGTCTTGCATTGTCACTTGCCGTTGAATCCCAATCGGATGGTGGTCAACACTCTGTGCGGGGCCAGCGTGCCCGGACAAACCTACAGCCGTGAAATTATTTAATTTGGTGTGGTCATCCTGCTCTGTATTCAATTTATTAACCGACTAAAAAAGAGTAGGTTCTCAATATGCTCGTATTTTTCCTCTTTTCATTTTGTTGTATGTTTGTTTTACGATAAATTGGTCAGTTGCGAACCGATTTTGAAAAGGTAAGACATGATTCCGAGGTGGGGACACTTGTCACGATACGATTTATGGTTTTTGAGTTATCTGTAACTTGAGGTCGTCAACATAAAGAAAAAAATATGCATTATTAATAATTATATAACTGGAAATAACAACTAGGGTGTAGATAAAATTGATGTGGGTTCACGTTGGCTATCTTTCGAAAAAATAATATCAAATCACAACGACGTGGTAATGAAATAGTTGGAGTCCGTTTTTTTTGCAGTTTTACTTCGCTCAAATATTTTAATTTACTTATAATTTTGCGAAATTTTAATAATTCTGTGGCATATTATTGAGTAAGCTAGAAAGCTTACACCCATGACTTCGCCCTCGTGTCAAAATATATATTTTTTTATAAATTGGAGCCTATGTGTTATTCTGATGCATAAGCTTTATCTGTGTAAAGTTTCATCTAACTCCACTGATTAGTTTATACGTGAAAGAGTAGCAAATATTCGCCCATTCTGACTAACTGTTGCATTTATAATTTTAATAGGAAGGATATCTAAGTTTATATACTATCATATTCTTTGATATTTTTATTTAAAAAAATGACATTTATGAACAAATTATTTAGAAGAGGAAAAAGTTCCCCTTTTTGGTTCCGGTCCTCTGTGTAGAGTAGTCCATCTGCTTCAGGTGGGCGTACGTTAAATGGGCCATTATCAGCAAGACAGCTAGTGGTAAATTGTTGTGCAGCATTTTATCCGGGTAGAGATCCACCGCCTACCTTATTCCTGTAGCCATAGTGGCTTTGAGGTCAAGTTGCATGTGTTTGTTCATCATGCAGCAAAAAAATAAAGCGTGAGCAAGTCGTGTCGGCAGACCGACGACGGCGACAAACAAACATCATACTGGCAGCATCAATGGAAAATGTAAAAGTTGTGTGTTGTGTTCACGCGGAAGTTTTCGATGGGTGATAATAGCGATCACTTTCTACGTGACGTCGGTCTGCGCCGCAAACAATGGGTGTCTGCCAAAAAAGTGGCTCTCAGGTGCCGGGAGCGACGGCACACCCTCAGCACTAGCAGATTCTCGCGTCTGGCACTTGGATGTTTCGAACTTCAACGTAAACAACTGCTAACAGTCGTTTTACTTGGAGACTTACGACTGCATACAAAAGTCGAGAAATAAAGATTGTTCGATAATTCAACTGGTGCAGCCAGCCGGAGTGGGCGGTAATTCTCAAAAGGTTTGGATTGAAGCTCAGGCGGTAAAAAACGTCATGGTTGATGTAACGGTGCATTAAAAGAAATTGAACCTTCTAAGTAGGAGTATTGAAATTACCCTTTTGATTAGATTTTATTAGAGTTGAGGTGGAACTGGAGGCGGCCACGTAATTCCCGCTTCCAGTCCTGCCGTGAGCTACTCGCGTACACTGTTCGAAGCTGTTATATAACATGTGGACGTTCAACTCTCCTTAACTCAAATCTGCAAGTTTCAATCTCTATGAGTATATTTAGGTGTTTGAAAGTTTGGAACGTTGAATTTCTTCTTTAGGTGATGACGCAGTCGCATGACAATTCCCACGTCATCGAACAGATGCCTAAGGAGAGACTTCCGACGAGGAGGCGTCCAAGCGTCGCGTCGGTGCGCTCCGACCTTACTATTTCTAGCTAGGCGACACTTTTATACATGTTCTACATAAGTACGTAAAAGTTATTGGTGCCTTAGGTGTTACATGCCAGTCCTAGCCGCTTTCCTCGAAACAAGACCGAATCAAGTCGGTGTTAAACTGAATTAATTATATAAAATATGTCTGTGTGTCAGACATTTACTTCCGATCAATGGAAATAGCTGAGGTCTAAACGTCGGAATAAGACATGATCCTATTTAAGTATAGTGGTTCGTATTTCTAGCTGTTAATTATTAAAGAAATAAACAATACAGTAGTCGTAATAATGCAGCACACACGTCTTGTGCGTGCCGCTGCCGGTAATCGGATATCCGCGTGTGGCGGCGGCAAATCACAGCTAACAGACGCCGAAAAATGAGTCGTGAAGCCTCATCAGCGCCGCCGCCGCCGGGGCCAGTTGATTGTGTTGACGGACATTGAATGTTCCAAATACGTATCAAATCCCCAGACTTGGAGGGTCCAAGAGTGCAGACCTTCGTAGACCCTACTCCAACACGATTACATTATTTATCATTTTATCACAGTACAGGATATTGGACACACCTTCCGACCTATTTATCAACACTAGGTTTATTCCCAATTCATTTAATCCTTGTGACGAATACGTAAGTAATATTTTGGATGGCACTTATGTCAGGAGCTTCCCTGTCTGGAGCACAACATATAATGTAGCATAAAATTGCAAACTATGTTAAATTCATATCTTTTATATATCACTCTATGTAAATACAGTCTACTCAGTAGGCAGTGTACTCTATGTAAATGTATGTAAATACAGTCTCATGTTGGAAAAGATTCAAAATAAATTAACTCGTTTTTTATATTGTACAAATTATGGAGTGTACCCCAGGTATCCACTAATGTATCCCGGTTTATTCGTTCTCGGAATGGTCGGGTACAACCGTCTAAGTGTCAGGCGTTATGTGTCGTTGGCGTGCTACGTGTTCCGCGTGTTTCGCGGGCAGCTGCACCATCCAGAAGTACTGTCGAAGCTGCGGCTGTGCGTGTCCCTCTCCCTCCCTTCCGTGGGCGTACGCCGTCGCCCCCCTACGCTAAGAGTCCCCGCGGCTAGGACTAATTTACTGAAGTTCGCTCCGTTGTCGTGCGCTATCCGTCTTATAAATTCAATTGCAGTAGAAATAGATATTTTATTTGTAGCCTAGCTAAATTCACGGAACTCGCACAAACCTACATGGAAAGGCAATGTATGAATTATTAAATTGTTATTGTATTTCTAACTCAAAATGTCGTTTTGGGGAAACCTGTAAAGATTTTGTGAATTTGTTCTCAATAAATAAATAAATAAATGTTTTCTATGTTATCGGCCCTGTGGTCTAGCGGTCCAGCGTGGGACTTGACTTCTGTAGGTCCCGGGTTCGATCCCCGGGGCCGGCAATAAAGAAAATGGAAAATGTGAATTTTAAGTTTTCTAATAAAAATAACTTTTGCCGGAATTGGATTTGTGCCCGGTTGGCGATAGGCTTGCCACCTATCGGCTATCACATTGTGGGACTGTATCTTCGGCTGGTCGTGGGTGCCTGGTTTTGTGGCTCCGCCAACCTCTTCGGCAATATGGGCGTGATGATACTTTATATGTATATAAAAATATATGTCTTTCGCCTTTGTTATTTCGCCTGCTATTTTTTGTATGTCATCAGCCCAGCGGTCTTTTGGCCTGCCTCTGCATATTTTTACCTTTTGACCCTTCCACGTTGTGACACACTTCGTCCACCTGCTATCTGTTAAGCGTGCTATATGACCAGCTCATTTCCACTTCAAGCTTTGTGCATGTATTTGTGCATCTATTTGGTACTTTGGTTTTGTTGCCATTGCCGTATTAAGGTCGCATATTATGAGATTGGGAAGCTCCGATGATTCTCACAAATAAACTAGTATTTAGCGAAGACCTTAATTCAACGGTAGTCACAAAAAGGCTAATGATTATGTCACGTACGTTTTTTTAGTCAAACTTTCGTCGTTTTCAGTTAAAATAAAACGTCGTGTTGCTTAGTTTTATGTTACATGTTGCATGCCGTTGACGGTCAAACGTATGTGAATCACTGACAAACATAACATCCTCTCTTGATAATATTATACTTGTTGCAATAAATAATTTGAATTTGAACATCGGCCATTAATAATACACTTATAAAACAACGATAAAATTGCTAGCGATTGCTGCCACGTGCAAGTGTGTCGTCACTGTTTCGGTGAAACAAAGTTACAATGGAAGCTAAAACTAATTTCTTAATCCGCAAATAGAAAGTTTAATCACGTATTTATCAGGAATACCAAAGTCCCTCGTCACACCGACATCGGCTGATAACGTATCAGATAGCGGTCCGTCCACGCACCGTCCGCGCCGCCGATACACTCGTACAGCTCTACCTTTTTTTTTTGAATGACTAACTTGTTGCTAATCTTGCGATTTTTTTGCAACTTCACTGAACTTTGTGGGCCAAGCGGAGTGCTCAGCCCGAACAGTTCTACCTACTCACGGCGCGCCCTCACGAAACGCAAATACAGTTTACTGTTTTGTCTAATACTTATGTATCTACTACATATCGCTGTTTCCTTGGCAGAGAGAGAGTTTTGCTTTTTTTTTTGATTGCTTAATTATCAGGGTTCCGTACTCAAAGGGTAAAAACGGAAGGTCCCTATTACTAAGCCTCCGCTGTCTGTGCGTGTGTGTACAGGCTGTATCTCGTAAACCGTGATAACTAAAACGCTGAAATGTTCACAAATGATGTATTTCCGTTGCTGCTATAACAACAAATACTAAAAACTAAAAAAATAATATTATAGCCCGGTGAAGCTGTAAAAACCTCGCGGTTAGCAATTTCTTAGCCATTAAAAAAAAGACGGGTTGCACTCCGGGGAGGGTCGGCAGATAAACGTGAATAATAAACTATATATATATTAATTATATTAAGTAAAAACGTGAATATTAACTTTTTGCATTTTTGATATTTTGCAATGGTTAGGGAACAATTTTGCACGAATTGCTTTAATTTTCAGAATGAAAGTACTATCATTTATGTGGTACATAATACAATAGTCTTGTGTTTAATCGGACATTTTTGGGTAAAAGATGTACTAGTACACCTTTTAATACAATAAGTATATACTTATTAATACTCTGTGCTAAACCATATAACTTCAGTACGCTACCACTAGTACGGCCAATTCATTATTTACCTCGGCCACTTAAAATAGTATTACTTATGAGATAAAATATGATGAAATATTTAATTTTTCCAACTTATACTATATGTGTATACTTTCTGTACTCGTACTGGTGTTATCCATTACGAATCCTATACTCTTCGGAAATTATTAAGCAATACAAAAACAGCAATGAATCTACGTTTTATTTTAGATCTCGCGCAAGCGGGCCCTTGCGCCGTCTTATCGCGCATGCAAACTGCGCCATCTTACGATCTGACGATCTGACGCGAATTTGCGAAGTTTTTACCCATTCCAAAAAAAAGTGCGCAACGCTGCTAAAGAAGTTTTCACTTCAAAAAACTGAATCACGTATGTGAATGTAGCCGTCACATATTTCTAAAGCAGGCAACTTCACTTAAAATGGGCGCGCATCTTAAAATTTATTTTCCGCTGCAACTTGATTGTGTAACTTTTGTGTGACGGATCTTAAAATTTCATCATTTTTTCATAACGTGCCTAAAGAACTATAACTTCAAAATTAAGTTCATTGAATTCAATATTCATAGTTACGACAGGACTGTTAATGTTGATCGCGACTGGATAATAAGGTTGTACCTACTAAATGATATTTGCTACATAATTATTTGGTACCTGTACACACGAGCACTCGGTACAAACAGGTACACAAAGGTTTAAGGGAGGACAGCCTTTGTTACACGCAGAGCACGCAATTTTTTACAATTATCATTTGTGAACAGAAAAAGGTTTTCAATGTGTTGTACAGAACAATAAGGAAGGATAATCGTTAAGCTAAGCAGGATGTTTGAATGTTGTGATTGCGGTCGGCGGCCCGAGCTGTGTTGTCACTTATATATAACTTTATAATTACATATTATGTATGCACTATGCGATAAGCGATGTGTGTGTACACACTGTATGTGTATACTAATAGATATCAGTTGCGTGTAGGGCTTTCGCTGTCCGAGCTGACGTTGTCGCACCTATAGTCGACGTCAGGCAACCCGTTGGGAGAGAGGAACTGATGTGAGATACGTGGACGGGGCCTCCCCATGTTGTATTTTAGCTAAGTCGAAAACGTGAGTTCAAACATTTTGTACCTGTGTTTGTCCGGATCTCCTTAAGAGAATAGACCATCAGAAGAGACGAGCAAACGTTAATTGGGTTATTGTCAACGAGATGGCACGCTACCTAACGCACAGCACTCGACCGACGAGGCGGTCATAATTGGTACTTAACGTAAATAGGATGTTTAAAGTGAGAAGCTTGGTTCTATATGACATTATATAGTCTGGTCGTTCATATAGGTCTGGTCTTGGCCAACATTTTACTTGATAATATTTTTTGATGGGATTTTTATACATTATTTACGACAGTACCGCTACTGCTACATAATATATTAATATGTCTAACATACAAGGTTATTGAGAGCTCGCCCGAAATGGTTAGATTGCTCTACATAATTATTCTTGCGGCCTTTACGTAAATGTCCTCCGTTATCTTGTTCTGTGCTAGATAGTTATCGCCTCTGTGGTCTTGCGGTCCAGCGACGGTCTTAACTTCGGAAGGTCCGGGGGTGCTTGATCCCCGGGTCGGACATTAACAAAAACTAGAAAATGTGTGTTTTTAATGTCCCCGCTTGGCGATAGGACTGCTAAGCTAAAGCTATCACATTGTGGGACTTAGTGTCTGCGGTTAGTCGTGGGTGCCCTTGTGTCTCTGCCTGCTTCTTCGGGGGTATGGGCGTAAAGATATTTGTTTTCGTATATCTATACTTATTACTAAATTGTACAAGAGCCAATTCTGAACATTGAAAATACTTACAAGTAGTAGGTGATGCGACAAATAATTCATGGCTGTAAAACTGCAAAAACCGATTCCAACAATTGGGACGTCGCGATTTGGTAGTTCTTTTTTTAAAAAATAGCTAATGATTCCGAGATGGTCCCACATACATTTTATCAACATTAGTTATCAACTATTAGTTATCAACTATTAGTTATCAACTATTAGTTAATTATCAACTATTAGTTTTAAGTTGTACCAGAAATTAACGTTATATATGTTGTCTTTGGCTATAGGTACTTAATAATGCCTAAATTTTTGTCGATGTTGACTAAGAGTAGACAAAAATCTAAGCATTATTAAGTATAACCCAAAAACCACTAAAACTACACTAAACTAGACTGACAAAATTTACATGAGACAACCTATGAATTATGATTTACCTTTACAAAGGAGAATTATCAGTATCGGTTAGTAATTGGCTGAGAAATCACAAGAAAAAAGTTGAATTAAGAACCTCCTTTACTTCGGAGTTACTTCAAAATGGCAGAACACATTCTTATCATTTATAATAATAAAAATCTCTTTATTTTCGTATGATATTAGTGGATTAGAACTTTTTACTGAAACAAAACCTTCCGATTTTACCAAACAATTCTTGATATCCTCATTTCGTCGTAATAATATACTCGTAATTTAATAGTTATCGTACATAGTCCATCAGAAACACAAAATCCCAGTATGTAACATTTAGTTTGGCATATCTTAATATATATAATTCTTGTGTTCGTGTGTTTGTCACTGAACTCCTCCTAGACGACTGGGGCGATTTTGATGATTTTTTTTGTGTGTATTCAAGGGAATTCGATAATGGCTTAGATTCACAATTTGCTCCTCTGGAAATGTTTTTTTAATATTTTTTTATTTGTAAGTAAATGTTTTGACATTGGGTTCGGCAGACTGCGCTACTCTCGAAGCATTAATGTCAAGCGATACGAAGTTTGCTGGGTCAGCTAGTAGTATAAAAACTTAGCAATAAAAATTAGAATTGTCGTCTGTATGTCTATCTGTGTATACGTTCGTACCATGACCGCGGTTACTAAATTCGGTTGGTTGTATTTTATGTTTCGAGAAAGGTTATAGGATACTTTTTACCTCGCTCCCGCTGAAGGGTCTCCCTTGGGAGATGGGTCAATGTCAATATATAAATTGGGCTGTACCTAATTCATTAACGAGTTGTCCGATTTTATAAAATCTTATTATTTTGTTTTATAGAAAGTGCTTTACAGATTGTCCCGATATTTTTTTTTCTAAATTGTAGTTTAGGTTTAGTAGTTTCGAAATTCCAGACATAACAACATTCAGTTTAAATTACCAAATAACTTAAAATCTGCAATGTAGAAAGAAAGAAAGAAAACCGTTTACTTCACAAAGACGCAATCTGTATTGAAACGCGGCCTCTCACTGAACTCTCTTATCTGTAACTCACATATTATGTTAAGTTTCTGTAAAATAAGTGAAGAGGAAAACTAAAGGGCTCGAAGCTATGTGTTCGGTTGAGGAACAATGATGTTTTGGTTGGCTGAAATGTGTCCGGCGACGCGTCACCGTGTTTATCAAAACGTGACACGCCCCCCCCCAACCCCTTTCCCGCCCTCCCCCTATCCACATTTATACTGATTGCTGGCGTTACTCATAGGTATGGCAACCAAACGTGAAGCTAGGGCTCGATTCCCGACACGGACGGGTGTTTGCATGTGTGCATAATCAACACTAGCAGTTGCACGCGGCCTTGCTCGCGTGGTCCCACTGGGACATTGTTTCGGGATAAATATATATGTGTGTTCATCCAAGTTATCCTCTATCGGCCTTACTAATAAAAGTTTTACGGTAGTGTATACAAGATGTATAAACAATGAATAGGAAAAAATGTTAGTTATAAAAAAAAATGACACAAATAATGTATACATACACTATAAGAGTCAGTAATATTCATACAAATTTACTCAAGCTTTACACTCGCCGACACCTTTGTTTAGGGCTTGTGTAAGGATGAAAATGGCGGATTTACTAGTAAACAGATGTTGTTTGCTGCTGCTAAGGATCGAATCATGTGTCAAAGTTTCTGTTTTATGATCTCTCGGTTATCATCTATTAAGCTTTACCTATGTTACGACCTGCTTGGTAAAAAGGAAATAGTCTGTTCTTCTCAACGGCCCTGGACCAGCACGAGTTGCTATTGGAGTTCTTAATCTACGATAGATATTATTTACCACTAGCTGTTTGCCTGCGACTTTGTCAGCATAAAATTGTTATGATTTTCATAATAAAATCATAACCCATTATGGTCCTTTTGGAGTTGATATTTGAAAAATAAGATATGTGTGAACTCGGATCTGTAGCACGATGAATATCAAATTTTAACATAATCGTTTCAGCAGCTTTACAGCAGAAGATCAACATAAAGAGAGACGGACTTTCGTTTTTAATTTAATAGTCAATTTTGGTGGCATTTTGTAAATTTTGTTCAGTGAAAGTGCACAAATGAAATAATCATATAGAAATCAGCGTATCGCGTATGTCCTCGTTGCCGCCAAATCTCACTATATGAGCTTGAGTATTGAGGCCACCACTGTAGTCCTGTCATGACTTATTGACGACTTGTGACTAGTTTTGAATAATTGATACCCGATTTTAATAAATCGGTTAACTTGATGCGAATTTCTACTAGACTAATGGCAAAATGTTAACGTGAATGCCAAAATTAAAGAAAGAAAGAAAGAGTACAAAATGTCACGTTATGACACAAGCATCAAAATATATTGATCTGTGATCACTAGCGTTCTAGAATCAATTAGGTCACGATAAAGACATGCATGAAAAATGTTTTTAACAATAGCCAATAAATGACATTATAAGAACACGTCAAATAGTTTCCGAACAGATTTGAAAAGAGTTATGACGTAATCTCGTCTAGTTACAGAGACCTCAGAAAAAGTTTATTAGTAGAGATCCTGCTTATGCGTTGTGTAAATCTTATTCATTCTTAATACGCTGTATAACTATTGACTTCGTAAACGCCTGTATAACATTTTTTTTATTAGTAAGGCTGTATGTCTGTACCAAATTTCATGAAAATGTGGTTGCAGTAACTACCAGAACTCTCAGCTCATCACCCAGTACTGCAGAATTATTACTGAAGCAATTCGTTTCTAGGTGTGATAAAAATTACGAATTTTCATTTATAGATGTGATAAATGGCTTTAAATATAAAGAATACAGTTGAATCATGTAGTCGTTCCCTTAAAATTATTGCTCCATATTTAGCTGTAATATTCAATTTCACATCGTCTTTCCCGATCTTATGAGACTTAGCAAGGCCTTAACCTTTAAACAGTAAAAAAGATAAGGTTGAATATAGGCCACCCTCGTTATTTAAAAGCTCTTGTATTATACATGAGATGAAACGAGTTTGGAGGGCGACGAGAGCTCCCACGTGTCGTCGGACGATCGGCTACAGTAGATACATCTAAATGGTAATGAGGGGTTTCAACACGACCGCTCGCCAAAAAAGAAAACTTTCACTTTGATTGATGGGTGCACTCGGACTCGGACGGACTGGTTCAAGTGCGTGGATGCTCGTGTGATGTGTCTATTGCTTTCGGCTAGCGGACGGCGTGCGGCGTGCATCGCGCGTGTGATGTGAGCGAGAAGCTCCGAGGGATGAACTGGAATTTTTTACATTTTTACTCAGTTCCATTTATTTTTGAGTTTTGGAATGTTGGCCCAAAGACGGATGCTCCGATCGACTGGTGGCCATGGCCAGTGACGGCTTGTGACGAAGACCACACTGGCCTTACAAAGTTATAAAAAACTAATGTAAGTAATGAAATACCCGTCCACCTCAACATTAAATGTTAAGGTGGACGGGTCGGCAGCCGGCCGGAAGGGTTTGCTGGCGGTGCGTGCCGACTACCGGATTCCACGGAATGCTGTCGTCTCGTAAACTGATTTTGATTTATTTTTTACAAGTTTCATCAATCGTTGCTGACTTTTATTGAACAATTTAAGACACATTCAGTTCAGTCATTTTGCTTCGCCAATGTTTTTCAATTATTACACATTTCTACAAGAATCAGTCGCACATCGTTCTCCGGGCCGTTGTTGGTGACATTGTGCCGTCTGTTTGGTTACGATTGATCCAAGCACTTTAAGTTATATAGGGTCAGGGACATGCGACCGAGATAGATATTTTGTAGATATTGGGATACACAAGAATGTAAATAGTCTCTGAGTATTACCTCGGTAATAGGATTTCGTAGCCGCGGCCGATACCAAGTGGTATCTACCTACAAGGCCGGTGACGTACGCGGTACAACTCACGTGTGCGCCGCGGTCGGACGCGCACGCACGCTGTGCCCGACTAGGGTTGTCACCTCTGCTATGGAGTTCTGCGAATATCCCATGAAAAATATTTGAAAATAATTCAATTAAAAAATACTTTGGTTGAAATACATGTATAGAAGTTGAAATAATTTAATAAACACCCAAACAGAGAAATACTGATTATATTCGTTTCAAAGATGCCTGTTCATTTAGAGAATCGAACTCGAGACTTGTCCATGTTATACTGATAGGTGGCGTTAGACATCTACTCTACGTCTTTACCAATGAGAGCCTCGTAAGTTATTCAAATTTTGGCTGCTTCGTAGTCAAAATAATGAGAAAACGAAGGATAAGGGGAACGAACATTACGCAGACAGTCTTGGTGTTTTTGTAGCTGGAATATTAAGATTAGCATACAAACTACTGTTAGACAACCTTCGGAGCGGAACTACACAGAGACATGGTAGAATGAAGTCGGATGACACGACTAGTAGTTCACTAATCATGCTTATAATTTCATAATTTTGTTATGATACCATTATCAAACTAAATACATTATATTTATCTCTTGATTTTTATATACATATATGCTTATCTTTTGATAAAGTTTCCTACTAAAAATAAAATATCTTTAGGTATTATGATATTTCCGCGCTTATGTTATGGTCCGTGCCAGTTGACGCGACCGTCCCAGAGCCCGGACCGTTCGCCGTTCCTACTTTGCCTGCTGTACCTACCACAATCATTTCTTTCTTGATGAGCTCAAACTTGGAGTTTAGTGAAAACTTGTTTAATATAAATTCGTATTACTGTTATAAATTCGAAGTCAGTTTTCACTGCCATTTCCATTATTATTATTTTTCTTATGATATTGGAAGGCAAACAAGCAGACGGATTTCCTGATGGAAAGAAATTCACGCTGCCTAGAGACACCAAAGGTGGTAACGGTTCGTTGCCAACCTGAGGCCGGGATGTTAGGCCTCGAGCCTAACATCCAGGAAAAGTAAGTTTACCGGCTACCTTGTCCAAACCGGAACACGTCATGACGTTATGGCGGCAGGAATAGGTAAGGCGGTGGTACCAATCCGGGTGAGTCGCTGCGAAACTCTACCACCTAGTCAGATGTTACGGTGTTAGTGACGGTAAGCCTGTGCTCGCCTTTTACGAGCTCTCTGGCAGGAAGGCAGATGATTTATAAGAGATACTCGCGATATACTCGTATTTTATTTTGTCGATATTCCGATGTACCTAGTTGCACAGACCGCGGTCACCACGGGGCTGCGGTCCCACTGATAAGGTGATGCGTCCAACAAGAAAGTTGATAAGAAGTGTCGGAGTGGTGGTATATAAGTAGGTGAAGATTTGTGTAAATTGTTGCAAGGACCTCGTGTACAACCACGGCACTTTAGGTTGATAAGCAAAGCTGAGGTTCATAAGCAAACTGTTCCATTAAGTCCTATTGTTAGCCAAACATACACGAGCGACGGTAGGCTGAGGTAATAGTGTCTAAAAGTGATTGAACAACTTTTAACTGACAACATCTCAACGGACTACAAAACATTACTAGAGCACTGTCTTCGTTCTGGTTACTTAATAATACAAATCGATGGTGTGGCTATGGGAAGCCCTGGGGCTCCTTTCGTTTCGAGTTTATATCGCTGCCAAATTAACACCTAGTCAGATGTCACGATGTTAGTGACGATAAGCCTATGCTCGCCTTTTACGAGCTGCCTGGTAAGAAGGCAGATGGTCTATTCTTCAAAGGAGCCCGGACCAACACAGATAAAGATATAGTTACCAGAAATGATTGTGACAAGGACATTACTAAAAGAAGAATTAGACGGAGAGTTGACTAGTTCATTTGTCAGTAGATCCTCCTGTCACAAGTTACAGCTCGCTGCCGCAGTCCCGTCGTGACTACGGTGTCTGTCGACCAAAATATCCACAAATATAATACATCGTGAGTATTCCGTATTAAACAATAAAAAAATGTTAATAATACTTGACTTAAACTCTTGGGAAATAATA
Source organism: Calephelis virginiensis (assembly GCA_002245475.1). Classification (NCBI taxonomy): domain Eukaryota; kingdom Metazoa; phylum Arthropoda; class Insecta; order Lepidoptera; family Riodinidae; genus Calephelis; species Calephelis virginiensis. The sequence continues at coordinate 40,110 of NJDC01000442.1, forward strand.
ATAAGGGCAAGTTCGTTGTTTGTCTTCGATTCGTTTCAGACCAACGGTCTCCTCCCACCTCAATTCCCGTTGTATCACTTATTGGAAACCAGGCATCAATGGGTATATTTGTTTTTAATACACCGTGTGTAGCATTGACTTTTTCAAAGTTGAATGTATACGGACCGAATAAGAATATGTAATTAAATCGGAACCACTTGAGTGATCCGATTCAAAGTAACCTGAGCTACGGAACCGACCCGTGACATTCACCGTCACCGCGTACTGTCGTCGACTTCCAGGATGCCACGAGCGCAGTTCCGATCCGGGCGCTGCAGGTGGAACCCCACTACAGCAAGCTACGTCCCTCTACAGTTTCCAAGCGACACGCATCCGACAGACGACAGAGATAACGCCCACGTAACAGACGTTTCATTCATTTTCTGCTATTTCTGTCTTGCAAATGCTATGAATTAGCAGTTATTATATTGTAGAGATAGGTGTATGTAAATAAGGTTACGACATTAGGATATCTTAAGCTTCAACCATATTTTAGGGACAGTTATTCTTTAGGTATGAAAACTAATCGAGTAATCCGCCATTGTGATGTCCACGTCTGCGGACGACTGTACTATACTGTCCTCACTACTCAGTATCACCAACTGTCGCTTTATCGGCGTGTGGTTATTGCGATCCGGTGGTAGT
>NJDC01000442.1:41177-55307 GCA_002245475.1 Calephelis virginiensis
TATGAACTTATCTGTATAAACGTAGATTATTTGCAAAGCGAAAACATTAGGGCCTCAAAATCACAACATGGACATCTCTGACTATATATAACATAGATTATAAACTAATATTACGAAAAATGTAAAATTTTACTAACCTTTGATTTTAATAACACCACGCGCGGGCTCCTCTCACAAACACACTAGCGCCACTGGCCCCTCGCGGCGTGTGAGCGGGCAGCGGCGGGAGTATTTGTCTCTTTTTAACGTCAGTATTGCGTTCTCTGTTTCGCGACCAATGCCCCTGTAACAACCTACCCCTGTCACTTCCAACCCCGGCCTCCCCTATTGATTAGGATTAACAGTTGTACGTTCCAAAAGCAGGGACTAGCGCTTCCTAGTGCGACCATCCCTTCCTCGTTCAATATAGATGAGGTGGACACGTAGGATAATCGTCCAATAGGCAGCACGGCTTCGGCTACCACTTCAGACGCATGACATACCACTTTGTGCAATGTCGATGACATCAGGTCAAGTTTGTAAAGGAAAACGTATAACGGAGCCGTTTCTATAGCCTATTTTTTAGTTTCAGTGACTAAACTGACATTTGCAATGTTTTTTCATAGTCATATTAAATTATTGCATCAAATATTGTTGAAATACAGTTGATCTTTTGCTAAGTACTAGCCTCAAACATGACCTTCACAAGCAAGCAATTTTATTATTTGTATCAAATTTAATTGTAATATTATGAAATATGTCAATCTAATTAATTTATCAAATATAGAATTCTATTCCATCGTCAATTCAACAAAATAGTAAAATTTTAATATTCATACAGACACAGCTTCAATAAAATTAGTATAAGATTACACCTAGAAATTGTTTAATGACGAAGTGCATGTTTGACTAAATAGTCAAATATATATTTTTTTAAATAATATAACTTGGTACTGACATTGTAACTGTAGCAGCTAGAATTTATTGATAGAATATTTATTTAGATTATAGTAAGCTTTTTGTATTAATATATTTTAAACTGAAGTTTAGTTTTTTCTTCTCGGATTGACACGGGAGTTTTGTTATAGAGTTTTTTTTTTTAGAGAGAGCTGCAATTAGGATTCATGTTGCCTGGCAGTACTCTATGAACCAACACAAAGGTAATTTGAAGCTATTGCTCCGTACCATCTAATAAGATTATTGCGTCTGTTTCAGCTAAAACTGCAATTTGACGACTCCCTTACGCGAACGTTCGAGTACCCGTCGGAGGTGTCGCTGTGCGAAGACGGCTCGCCCGCTCCGGCGCCCGCGCTCGCGCCCTCTCCCGCGCCCGCTCCCGCGCCATCGTCCGCCACGCTCACCGCCAACACCCATATCGGTCAGCACACCTTTATAATTGACGGAAAGACTGTACCTACTTTATGTTGGGTGGTTTGTCTTTTCTAGCCTTATCCGTCTTATTGATAAACGTAGATTATAGGGAGTCTAATTTGACTCCAAGGTTAAACTTGACATTACACATATTCACTATTCATAAATTTGGAGTAAAATACTTCGAAGCTGATCTCTGATTTAAAGATGTCCATACATGGTTTAGTGATAGAGTGAATTCGACTATCTTAACATTTAGATTATTTCCGAAATTAGGTTATTGTATACCCTCAAAAAAACTTTGGAAAACTTATCTTGCGACGCCTGTTTGCGTTATTTAATGTTACATTTGAAAAGCTTAAAAAAATAAGGAAGTAAAGTATGTAACCTAAGACAAAACATATTGGCAGTAAATACTTTTTTAAACTAAATTTTCTTCTCGAGAAACGCTAAGACCTCCTACTACTGCCTCTTCCATCATAATATTACTTCAATTTTTTTTAAATAGAAAATTGTTCTGTTAGTTAAACTAGACATAAAATATAATAAGGTTCTTTTATTTACAATTTGTTATCAAGCCTTTAGTTCTTTTCTTTGTCTAGGGCCAGTTTTATTTCTAAAGTAAATTTTTCTAACACCTTATTTTTCCTATAATAGCTTATATTTCTAGTATATTTTTAGTTGTTAATTTTTGCCATAACAAGTGCCCAAAGCTATGTCAATGTCCAATTTATTGACATGACATGAAATTGTATTTTTCATAGCATCTTTTCAATAAATCGTCTCCCTCGCGCATGTATGTACATCATCATCATCAGCCGGAGGACGTCCACTGCTGGACATAGGCCTCCCCAAAAGAGCGCCACAAGCTACGTTTACCAGCCGCTTGTAACCAGCGACTCTCCGCGACCTTGACCAGATCATCAGTCCATCGGATGGGAGTTCGTCCAACACTACGTCCTCCGGTGCGGGGCCGCCATTCGAGAACTTTTCTTCCCCATCGGTCGTCGGTTCTACGAGCAATGTGACCTGTCCATTGCCACTTTACCCTGCTGACCCTCTGGACTATGTCGGTTACTTTTGTTCTCTTGCGGATCACCGAATTACGTATCATATCTCACAGAGAATCAGCATAGCTCTCTTCATAGCACGCTGAGCGTCTCTGAGCTTATTTAAGAGGCCCACATTAAACGGCCAAGTCTCAGTTCCATATGTCATCACCGGTAACACACACTGGTCGAAGACTTTCGATTTTAATTGCGGTAATTTGGACAAGAAGATACCCTTTAACTTCCCGAACGCTGCCCATCTGAGTTAGATTCGGCGATCGACCTCTTTCTTGAAGTTGGATTTACCTTACTGAACAGTTTGACCTAGCTATACATACTGATCAATAACTTCAACAATTGAGTTCCCAACGTGAACTAGTATAGGTACAACATGAACGTTGAACATGACTATCGTCATGTCCAAGTTCATCCTAAGACCCACCTGTTGGGAAACTCTATCGAGGTCACCGAGCATCTTGCTCAAGTCTTCTAGCGATTCCGCCATGACCACAATATCATCTGCGAATCGAAGGTGAGTGATATACTCGCCGTTGATATTGATGCCGAGTATTTTCCAGCACAGAAGCTTGAAGACATTTTCCAGTGCAGCAGTGAACAGTTTCCGAGAAATCCGTCTCCCTGTCTCACACCTTTCTGCAACTAGATCGGTTTCGAGCTCTGATCCTGTAATCAGACCGACATAGTGGCTTTTTCGTATAAACACCTCAACACTTAGATGTATCGATAGGCGATGCGGCGCCACTGTAATGACTGAAGCACCGCCCATGTATCAACCAAATGGAAGGCTTTCTCGTAGTCCATAAACGCTAGACATAATGGCCGAACATACTCCTCGGTCTTCTGTATAATCTGGCGCAGCGTGTGAATGTGGTCTACGGTGCTAAAGCCTTTACGGAACCCGGCTTGTTCGGGAGGTTGGAAATCGTCTAACCTGCGTGATATTCGGTTCGTGATGACCCTTGATAACAACTTGTAAACGTGGCTCAGAAGTGAGATGGGTCTATAATTTTTCAATAAGGTTTTGTCACCTTTCTTGAAAAAGAGGACCACCACACTTCTGATCCACGCTTGTGGAACACTGCCTTTGAGAATGACGGAATTAAATAGCTTCTGGAGGACCTTTAGTACTGGCATTCCACCCGCTCTCAGTAGCTCACCAGTAATTCCATCGTCACCCGGCGCATTTGTTCTTCAGTTGTTTCAGGGCCATCCGAATCTCATTCAGGCTGACGTCCGGGATGTCTTCAGTATACTGTCAGTTGAGTTTGGCTCTAGGGTCTTTAGCCAAACGTAAACTAACGACGGGTTGTGTTGAGTTGTACAGCTGTCCATAGAACTTCTCAACCTCTCTCAAAATCTCAGTCTTAGATGAAATTACGGTGCCATTTTCGGTCTTCAGTTTTATCAATTGGGTCTGGCCAACAGACAAATCCCTAGTTAACACCTTGGAGCCTTTATAACGCTCGTACCTACTTCGTGTGTTGTGTTGTGCATCTTCTTCTTTTTAAATCGCACCTTCTTACTTTTGTCTTCCACTGCTTTAGTTTTATAGTTTATCATGTTTACAATTATATATGTTATAATAATGTACTTATCACTAAACCAATTTAGTTGTTCAGTTTTTACTCCTTTTACCCCTTTTATCTGCAAGATTGGAGGGAATCCTAATAAAGCGCGCTAGTCCTATTAAACTTTCCCGCCAAATGCGACGAAAATATGTATTGTGTTGCCATAACATTAGCATTATTTTCTCGTAAGGAAGGTGCTGTTGTTCTATTAATAACTTCTTTAATATGAAGTTAGTACTTAGTTACTCAGGGCGTAACAAGTACAGTTGTAAGGTCAGAAATACTTGGAGTAAGCGATTTTTTTAATAAGTCGGAAAACCTAAATAAAACTATTTGATTTGCAATTTTCCGCCAAAAAAATGTATACATATTATTGCGTAACAAAACAGACAAAATGGTGCGCTAAGAATGAATTGGACTTAACAGAAGCTAAAACTCCCAAACACATTCAGCTCCACACAATACACACCACTAAACTGTTTTAGTAGCACCAACAATACACATACTACTACAAACTCAACGTACGTTTCGCTTCGTAACCGAAGCATCATCAGGAGAATTTGACTGCACTCCACAAAGGTCGAGCAGATACTGGCGCGCGCGTACGTACGTTGAGTTTGTAGTAGTATATGTATTGTTGGTACTACTAAAACAGTTTAGTGGTGTGTATTGTGTGGAGCTGGATGTATTTGGAAGTTTTAGCTTCCGATAAGTCCAATTTATTCTTAGCGCACTATTTTGTCTGTTTTGTTACGCAATAATGCGATAACATTTTTTTGGCGGAAAATTGCAAATTAAATAGTTTTATTTAGATTTAAGTATGGATTTCCGCAAAGTAACGCCTTCTGTTAAGATGGAAAACGTTTCGAACCAGTTTAACTCATTCTTTCTTAATTAAGTTTTATCAGAATTGGTTCAGTGTCAACAAAGTTGGAAACTGTTAGTAGGTAGGGCGACATTTGCTTATATCAAGTAATTTTGTATTTCGTATATGTTAAGAAGTAGACTTTACAAGTAAGCTAGTTTTGCTGTATCCTACAACAAAATACACTTGACTACACTATGCTGTAGTATAGATATAATATACTATGAAATAGAGGTGTGAAAACTTAATCTGTCGAAAAATGCGTCTGCTTGTTTGTTTTCCTTATGTTTCTTTTTAAAAATAATCATAAAATGGTATCCTTATATTGTGATCATAAACATACATAGACAAAGCATATTTACATTTACATGAACGAAACATTATAAATGTTGACATACCGCCAATTTCAATAATCTATCTACAGAATCAGAAAACACACGATTCACATATAGATATATTGTATTGCTTAGATAGGTTATTGAAAGGGGGCAATCGTTGTACCGCTCGCTGTACTCGTGCGATATGTGTCAGTTGGCGACAGTAGGCACGTGGCAGTGCGGGCGGCGGCGCGGCGCCCCGCGGCCGAGATGTTCGTCTGAACCTCGCGCGCCCGCGCACGTCCTTTGTGGCGGTACCACAATGCTAGATTTCAAATTGTTGTTAAAAAACAAAGATTTCAAAATGGACTGGAGTCAAGCTCGCATCAGGCTCGCTTGTTTAGAGTCCGTTCAACGAAATTTTTTATTTTTAACGCAGCTGTAACGTAACTTGATGTGGTCTTGGCGCTAGGTTTTCCTTAATATTTGTCAAACTTTCGACATTTGTCAAAATGACTGTTGTCGTGAAGGCAGAAACATTCAGTTTTATTTTGTGTTCCGACTTACTGTAAATGTAGGAGTTTAGTTGTCACTCTTTCTAGAGTTTTCCATGCATGTTAAAATGTTAAGCCGCAGTCTAAGACTTGTTCGCCGGTTCTCATCTCTGCACTCACGATACTTCTCTATTCTTTCACGTGCTACACAGCGTTTTATCAAACTTTAGGCATCAGCTCTGTGTTGTAGTTTGTTTATAGCCTTATATAGCAATCAAACATGCTGCTGGCTCTTCACAGATGCACAGCACTCAGAAACAGTGTAAGCCAGAGGTTGTATGTACATGTAGTTGGCTGCACAAGTGCCCGCCACCGTTGTAACGTACCGCACACTTTAATGTTTTAATAAATTTTAAGTATTATTTTAATTTTATGTTCACTTAATATTTTTTTTATTTTTTAAAATAACAAAACTAGCCAACTTTATGTTAAGTCACATTACACGACCGTAGCCCCGGAGTTACTGTAAAAGCAAAACCTGTTGTTTAATTTCGTTTTCGTTATTTAGTGTACATACTAGAGATAATTAGAGATTTGCCGATCATGACAAAAAAGGTCGGTATTTTAATTTGTTTGGGTCACATACAGTTTTTTTTTTATTTAAAAATCATTACAGCTAGACTAATTATTCACTTAGTAATTGAAATTTTCCCTATTTTATTAATATTTCATACAGTACGTACATTCTAGTGTTATGATACTATTTTTTTAATATTGTTTCATAAATGTCATCGAAACTTTTTTTTTGAAGTCAATGGTGGACTGTTTATAGTGATAAAAATAGTGATTAAAGATCAATTTTACTTTATTTCACCTTTGTACATTTTATTTCAAAATAAGAAGCCGAATAGTCGGCGCTTTTAGCAGACTATTCGCCGACTAGTTGCCGACTAGGAAAGTGGCCGAATAGTCGGTTTTACCGACTATTCGGAACATCCCTAAAAATAAACAAAATAGAGTTTCATCAAGTGCCAAGGATGAAAACAATTTAATACTTACATAAAATTATAAGTCTCTGATCTATTTACTTTCTGCGGTTCAGTTAATTGTCCGTGACTGGTGAGCCAGCGACACCTGGTGTTGCGGACGAATTTCCTCTCAAGCGATAGCTCGTCAAATGCTACAGTATCTACGTATTATTCATATAAAAACAAAATCACTAAACCCGTTGCCGTTTAATTTATATGTATGGGTCTCCCTTGGATACATCGTTACATAATATCATGAAAAGGTCGCTTTCCGCTGTCTGTCCTAATGTATGCTTAAATCTCTAAAAATACGCAATGGATTTTGATGCGGTTTTTCTTAAAAGATAAACTTATGTACCCAACATCTATACCTCGGATTGGGAACCGTAAGAACCTCCTACCTTTTTTGTCGGTTGAAAGTTAAACATTAACCTGATGATGTGTTCAAGGAGGTGGACACTCTTCTCAGCAACCAATAATAGCCGCAACAGTAACAATAGTACAACAAGTAATATAGAAAGGTCTTTTTTGAAACTGCGACTTTCCCAAAACGTGGCTAACGTCTAAAAATGGAAAATAGTTATATCTCTTCATAGTTCTATAGTTTACTAGCGGTCCGCCCCGGCTTCGCGCGGTTATGAAATAAATGTAAACCTTCCTCTTCCATCACTTTATCTATTAAACAGCCACATCAAAATCCGTTGCCTAGTTTTAAAGATTTAAGCATTTATAGGGACAGAGGAAGCGACTTTGTTTTATACTGTGTAGTGAGATACGATAATTGTTGATTTTATTTTTATATTGTTTATATAAATTTTTTTAGGAAATTGTAAATTGGGAAAACTTAATTTATTTTAATATTTTTAAATTTTAACGTAATTGGTTTCTTTCTAAAGGACATTTATCTTAATGTTGCTGATTGGTTCATAAGAATATTAAGATTTGAGATTGTGATGAAAGACTGATTCAAATGATTGGTACTTACGGGCGCGTGCGTGAAGCGTAATGTGTATGTCTGTAGTTGTTACATGTCCTCTCGCTTGGGAATGTGTGATTATGATTTACATAGTATACAGTTTTTGTCGCGTGATTGAGAGGCTGCCGTTGCTCCACCCACCCAGCTCGGCGCGACACATTACAGCCAACAGTACAACTTCTGAGCCATTTCGCGAGTTACCGCTTGAGAGGAAATGGCTGACAAAATATACTGTATCTGGATCATGTAGTCTAACGTGAAAACAAACAATAAACTAATAATTTAGAGCTTCTTCTCTTTTTATGTATTATTTTCAATGAGTGTACCACCAGATTCCACCGTCGCGATTGCTAGCCACGGTGGGGTCCACTGCCCCGTGGGCTTGATAATTACACTAAGCTTGATTTAGTTTATTATTTACGTTTCCTAAGAAATGCAACTTTGACTTTCTATAACGCCAAAGATTGCGTTTTTTGTTTTAACAAAAAAAAATGTAAGTTTGATGGTTTTCAAAGTGAATGATTGGAAGATATGGTTTTATGTTTGTTTTTATTCGGACATAGAGTTATTAGATTGCCGGTTGTGTCCCCAGTGTCGGCGGCGCTGTCGCAGTACACCCCGCACAAGACGTGCGCGGACACCTTCCCGCTGGGACTGGCGCGCCGCCCCCCCATCGCCCCCGCCCCCACCAAAGGTACGGACACACACACACACACCTTACAGAAGTTTCAAATTATAGAAATGGGCTGGTGAATTTGGTCAGGCTGGGTTATATTTCAATGGTGGCGGCTGTAGGTTGAGGTTTCATCTCCTCTCTTTTGCAACACGCACTAATTTATAATACCAGACATTACATTACAAGGCTTATGTACACAGCGCCGTCTTTTGAAAATCTAACACAACTATTTTAAGGGTTGGTGTTACAGTCTCTCGCGCAAACTTTTCTTTTTAGAATGATATTAGAAAGCTCAATACATTTTTGAACACCCACACTTATGGATTTAATGAAAAAAATTTTGATTAAATCTGAATTTTTTTTTATTGGGTCATTATACTGACGGACTTCAGGGTGCTAAAGTCCATTTCGTGACCTTGACATTATTTAAATTACGAATATCAGATGCAACAGAGCCTGACCAAATTCTGAAATCTACTGACCAATTATGACCTTTTAGTGACACATTATACAGACTATTAACGTGCCAAAAAAATATATTGAGGCACTCAGCCGTCGCGCGTCAAGTTTTACGTAATACATGTTTTTGTTAGGCGTGGCTCAAAATTACTTACGTATGCGACACCCGTATCAGTTAAAAATTAGTTATTGTGGTTGTTGAAAAAGTTTGTTATTTAATCTATATATTAATACGTGATGCAAAAACTTTGCACACCTTTTTACGAAAATTGTGCTGACGGAGGAGTATGAAATTTGGCACACTTATAGTTTATGTGTAGGAGAAGTGCAGAACGTTATTATTTTTTAATGATAATGTTTATAAAGTGCATTAATTAAAAAAATAAAACATTACTCGTACTACCATGCATTAGATACACACAAACAAAAATATTGATGATAATGATAAAAGATCACAGATGCCGCACCAAAAAGTTTGGAAACAAAGTAATTGTTCTTGAGAAATAGAGATGGCGTTGTTATCAAAAAGATATTAAAATTTATTATAGTTGAATTTAGACCAACGAGCGACCACTAGTTTTTTTTTAAATTTTGTGTACGGTCATGTTATGTATGTATGTCTGTATTGTCATTTTGTTAGCTGTCCAGTGATGTTGGTACTTCTCCTTTGGTTCTTACGTCATTTGTTCATTCAGGAGCATAGATGCGGGCACTTACGTCTTATACTTTTAAGATAATTTAATTTTTTTGATGGTAAACTGTCGTTTAACTTTGTTCCGCAAGATGGCGAGGGTGGTACGGTGGAGGGGGAGGGGGAGGGTGTGGGGGAGGGCGGGGACGCTCGGCCGTGCGGGGCGGACTCGGCCCGCTCCTGGAGCGAGGCGCGCACGCTCCACACCGACCTGCTCTTCTAGGGCAACATGGAACAGTTTCAAGCTTTCGGAAAGTGCAATTAGTAAATTATACGAGTAGATTTAATGTTGACTGAATTTTTGATACTTAGCGTGACCGATCTGTCGGGACTTCCGATCGATCAGGAAATTACTGTAGCTTATACGTTTTTAATTTTAAGATTACTGCGACCCTTTGTGATGTCCGAGCGGTGCGGATTGTGTGCCGACGTCGATTGTTATTGTTACAAAGTCTCGGCGAGTGAAGTTTGTGACGGGGGACCGCGCCCAAAACACGCGTACCGGTGTCCCGTCCGACGAATTTTTACGAAATGGACGACGCAGCCATTCGATCACACCGAGGGAATTAAATCTTTCTTGTCAAAAGTTCAAGCCATTGACTTCAACAATACGTAAACGAGTCCCACTGAAGGTAAACAATTATGGCGATATTTCAAATTTGTAATGTGACATTTGCTTCCCACGCCCCAAATTTCACTCGCTCGTAGTAAGACGATTACGATACGTTTGTTTAAATCCCGAATACAAGAGTTTCACAACCCCGACGGCGGCCGACCGCCTCTTGTTTCGAATTGGGTTTAAATGTTTTGCAAATTTTATGTCATTTTAACCAAAAAGTGTTTTGGAGCTTGTTAATATATTTAAATGTCTGTTTCGTAATCGAGAACGTTATGTGGTATAATTTCGCCCCAAACGCTCATAAAACACTGTCAGTGTTGCAATGTTTACGATTTTAAAGCATGATTTCGTAAAATTAAATGGATTTACGAAACATATAATATGTAGAATATCGGGGTATTTGTTGGATCTCAAACATTAGTGTTCCGGTCGAAATGTAAAGGGCCACACTACACAGGACCACACACCGACAGACATTTATTGAGATGTATTAAAAATAGTTACGAAGTGTTCAATTGTGGGCATTGATTCCATAGTAATTGCTTTAAGCTCGTAAGTTGACAAGGACAAGTACTAATTTTCATGTTTTATACGGAACGTGACTCATCAAAGTGAAATAATTGCTGAAAACGTAATATAATTACTTATCCGTCACATCGGCCACAGTCTTCGAGCCACAGGAAAGGAGACCTTCAATGTCCTAATGGAAGCCAAATGAGTATTTATATATAATGGCGTAATGATGGGTGGGGCTAATGTACTGTGTAGCCGGCGTGGGGCACTCGCCCGTCCGCTGGGAAATGCCAAACCTGTAACTGTTTTTGAGAAGTAAGTTCTGCTCAATGTGCTTATTATGTGTATTATGTGTTAAGGACGCCGAGTCATATCTAAGTTACGTAATTAATATCTAAAGCTCGACTGACTAGCTTATAACATACAATACTAACGTTTGGAAGCATTTTATACGGCGTAGAGTCGAGTTAGGTGATAAGGGGACTGGTTAAATTGTTTCGCTAGTGCCGACCGTGCCGACCGGGCCGACCGGACCGACGAGACGACAGCGATCACTAGAATAAAGTAAAGTCGGCCGCTAGTATTTGAGTGTACTCTTAGGTTACACCTTAAAAAGTGATTTAAATAATTAATGGTCCAACAATATTCATTCCAATTATTTACATTTTTATATTGTATTTATGTGATAGGCATTCGTATGATGTATGTACTCGATCCGTTCTGTGCTTAAAGCTAAATATTTATAATTGACTATAGATTGGGTACAAATGTGTCGGGTGTGCTGCGAGTGCACCCCGCGACGATCGTGTCACAACAATGTAATTAACGTTCATTTTAAATAACTTAAGGTGGTTACATATCTTTCTTTTCCTTTTCGTAAGATGTTCTTGGTTAAGTGACATTGTTTTGAGGTTGGACGTCGAGAGACACACACGGCGTCTGGTGTGTACAGTTTGTGTGTACTTGTTCGTTCGTCGCGGAGTAACGTAGCACTTTATATGGATTTTTGTCGAAGTAGTTGTTTAATCATGTTTATTTTACATTTAAATTGTGACTGTAAACTTATAGTATTTAAAAAACCCAGTTGGTATAATTATTGTACAAAATTATTTAAAATATATATCTGACGAGGGGCAGTCCCGTGGGGACGAGTGGCCCGAGACAGCCGGGCGGCTTCAGATATCTACAATTGAACTAACGACTAACGCTCGCGATTACCCCATTAACACTTTACTGTCAACAAACATAACTATAAACAAATAAACTATATTTTTGTAAAATTGAGAAATACCTCGCATTCGTTATAAATAATGTGTACGAGAGGATGAAATGTTGCGTAATCAATATTCGTTGTACGTTTGCCTGAAGTCGTCCGCCTGTCGCGGGCCAGTGTACGGAGTGGGGCCGCACACGGACCGGTGCAGGCGAGCCTCTTGAGCATTTACTGTAGTGTTAAGTGTAGTTTACTTATATATATGTATATTGTAATGTAACTGATTCGTTCAGGCACGCTTTAAGAGTGTCATATTCGTTTGTACGTACTGTTGGTCTCAGACACGCGGCGTTGTTGAAGTTCGACGAAGTAACTCGGTCCGGGACTGTGGGAGCCCCCACCACACTTGCCAATGCCTAGTTGTACCCTCTTATGTATAGTTTTAATTTAAAAGTCTTTTTTAGGTTAAGGGGTCGAGAACAGCGCCGAGACTTGTTGCGTGCCGATAACTTACTGGCGACGAAATTTTGTTCCTTTTAGAAAGTGCTATTGTAGGCGGAATGTCAAAATTTTACAAAAAACGTTTTATTGTGAATATATACTGTCTCTGGATAATTTGAAACAAAATCGTACAATTTACAATGAGAATCTTATAATACTTGAGCGATAGTTTCTGAAAAAAAATTAGCTATGTGAAACTAAAATTTTCGAAGGCCGGACCGACTAACTACTAGCAATGGAAGTTAACTAATCAGTATAAATATATATAAAATATCAATAACTAAAAATATGTTAGTCAGACTTTAGTCGCAATAGACACATGCGACGCGCTTTACTTAGTTGTCGGTGTGCTCTCGGCCTTATTTTATCGGTGCAGTGGACCGTCCCGGCGCCGGACGAACCAATGACATGTTATGACAAAGCTATATGTGTTAAGTATTTTTGTGATGTCTAGTTTAGGTACAAAGATATCATTTCAGTTAGTTATTATTGTTAGCTGTAAGGATGGCCGCGAGCTCGGCCACTGCGTGCTACTCAACTTTTATATTATTGTACTAATGCTTAACGGCAATAAATGTGTACACTTATTGGGTTTTTTTATTTTCCCTTTTGTTTGCAATTTGTCCAGATGTATCTATCAATTTTAGTGAAGCTGCTGAAAGTTTCATTGTTTCTAAAAGTCTGGCAGCTCATAAAATTGTTTGCATTTTTTAAACGGTTCGTAATTAGAACCTTTTTGATGACATCGTATGCGTTACCTCCGTGAACGTAAGGTAAAGTAACCTTAAAGTAAAAAAATGTTCAAAGTACCCCCGACAAACTGTCCATCCCTTTAAAAGTTATAATGACACAGACAGACACGCACTCACACACATCTTAATTATAGCACCTCTCTTAGCACCTTGGTGTGCAGTTTACCTAAAAACTGCAAAGATTACAGAACGTAATACAGTACGTTAATACTACATCGACTTTTCGTACCATGACATCCCTAAACAATCTTGTTGCAGGATAGTTAAACAATACTAGCAATTTTGTGACGTATCATTCATTCACTTCGTACCATAATGTCAGCTTTGATAGCCAGTAGTAATGTTTTTACGCATTGACCGAATGTATACTAAGTATATGGACATGAAATACCTACGAAAAAAGCCTGCCGTTAGCTACTAAATGTGGCTGCCATTTTGACATTATAATGCTGTACAAAAAAGTAGAGTACCGATATCGATACAGGATCTATTAGTGACGATTGACAGTTTACTTTAGACTATCAACTTAGTGCTACTCAATTGGCTTATAAATAGGGAAATGTAATTAAACGAAAGAAAAAATATTTATTTACTTTTCACGAGCATATTTTTTTACATTGTGATGTGCAAATACGTTTATTCTTTATATAAGTTAACTCTTTATGTTTTTAACAAGATTAATTTTCATTACAAAAAAAATTGATTAGATTACATTCAAACCACTTTCTTTACTTTAAAGTGAGCACTTTAAAGAACTCTTATTACGCTAGTCTGTGATTGATATTTTCAGTAGCAATAAAGACATCTTTTTTCTAGGAACGTAAAATAAAATATCGACAACTGTAATAGTACATCACTATAAAATTGAACACTAAATATGGCCTTGGTTAGCATTAGAACTGTCACTTTAAATCGACGCCAAAATGAGCAATTATTTATTTTTAATAGATAAAAATGTCGTTTTCTCTTTCGTCGTACATAATATCAAAATTTGTTAAAAAGAGATGTTGTTAAGTTATACGATTCCGACGGTATTTA
>NJDC01000442.1:55879-68893 GCA_002245475.1 Calephelis virginiensis
ACCAAAACTCTTACATCCGTTCTGGCTACGTCTCTTTCAAACACCATTATTTTGGTTTTCATCGCATTCAAATGTAAGCCCCTTTTTTTACAATCTCCTTCCATAACTGTATTTATACAAATAAATTTAATATAGAACATTGTTGCACTTCTTTATATATTCCTATTTCTATGTTTTTACGTCATAATTGGCGACCTTAAAAAATTTAATATTTTTTAGCAGATTTAATACTGCTGGACAAGTTGCCATTTAAACAAAACAAAAAGCATAAAATTGTTAGTGTGATTTGATTTTCGGTGATAATTGTAGGATAGTTGGTAGTCCTATATCAATCAAATATTGTTACACATATATAAATTGTTACAGATACAAATTTTACAGACAGTATCTTATACTATTTGTTTAATTCGCCATTTTCTATATACGAGTGTCTCAGATTAGTAGCGGAAGTGTGGCAAAAAATTGATCCAAATTTGTTTGCCAAAGATGTTTAAAATATTTAACCTAATCTACGCAGTTCTTCACAATTTACAAATCTTTTCCTACGATTTCATTTTTTGTGTACAATTTTGTTTAGCTAAAATGCATAAGTGTAATATTCACTAAGAAATTGATGTATCGTGTATTTTCTCGGTCTATTCCCAGTTTCCCCCGAATGCTTTGCTTTAGAAAGTGGGAAATTTTGTCGTATCTTCCCCCAAATTCAAAACAGGGGGAAACTGGGAATAAAATCGTCCCATCTTCCCCCGAAATATTATTTAATTTATAAATCCATTTGGCGAACTAAAATCACGCTACTTGTCTGCAGGTATTAATGACATAAACTTGAGTATTTTACGATAATTATTACAATAAAATTTAAAAATAATAAAATAAAAAATGTATTTTCCATTTTGATAGTGTAGCGACTTTTTCACTTATTAGAAATTAACAGTTGTAACTAGCAACAAATTAAAGTAATGTTAAACTGGTTTCAGCGTTCTATCTTAAATTAGTCTATGATTTATCAAAAAAAGTTCGGAATCCGCTTTTTTTATTTATAAGTATCGTACTTTGAGATCAGTCTTAAAATTGTAATTATAACAATATAAAACCATCAACAATGTTTTTGTTAATATAGGTACGAAAGTAAAACAATATTCTTTAAAAAATCTTATAAATTACTAGGTGTATAGTAATTAATATGTTAATTTTTCTAATTATTGATTTTATATTGTTATTGTTACAATTGTAAGACAAATCTGAAAGTAAGATATTGACTTTTTTAAAGGTATGTGCCTACTCATTGTATGATATTTATTTAAGTAGAAGAGACTTTTGTTATAAGATTTTTTTGGATAATTGTTGATGAATTTATATTGTTATTGTTACAATTTTAATACTGATCTCAAAGTAAGATACTAATAAGTAAAAAAGCGGATTCCGAACTCTTTTTTTTATAAATCAGAGACTGATTTTATTTCGCCTCTGTGATCTAGCGGTCCACGTGTTAGATTTGACTGCATGAGGTCCCGGGTTCGATTCTCGAGTCGGACAATAAAAAGAAAATTTGATTTTTCCTATTTTCTAATAA
Organism: Calephelis virginiensis; assembly: GCA_002245475.1. NCBI lineage: Eukaryota > Metazoa > Arthropoda > Insecta > Lepidoptera > Riodinidae > Calephelis > Calephelis virginiensis. Next base: position 57,453 of record NJDC01000442.1, read on the forward strand.
AAAAAATGTTCGGGATTGGATATGTGCCCGGTTGGCGATAGGCTTGTCACCTATCACATTGTGGGACTTAGTGTCTTCGGCTAGTCGTGAGTTATGCTTTTGGTTATGCCTCTGCTTAGCTCTTCGGGGATATGGTTCGCCAAGTCTTCGTCATCAAAAAAATTAATCTAACTAGTCCGAACTCGATGGGTTTATCAGTAGGCATTTCAGGGTTATATCTCTTTATGTTCGAGCTCCAACATCAGACCAGCTCAGTTGTGTCAGCATTTGTAAATGAAAAAATATTTATTTGCGGAATATAAGTGTTAAAAAGTTACAAAATTATTTAAGCCTTCCGACATATTCTACCACATTGTGGTGTGCAAATATTTTAATATTTATGAAAAGTAATTATTTAATGATACATAATACGTTTTGTCATTTTTTTTTATATTTCTTACAAATTGAATTAAGTATTATTTATAAACAATTTTAAAATATAAAAAAATAACTCGATCATCTTTGTACTACCACTTTTTCCAAACCTAGCCAGGCAGGAGTAGAAATGGCGAAACAAACACCTCGGCCAATCTGAAATTATAAAAAAAATCATATTATAAAAAATATTTTATTATTTATGCTTGTGTTCAAGAAAATCTGTAACACTATATGTTTTCTCTAACAGAAAGCCAAATACATTATTACGAAATCTTTTAAATGACAGTGACTTAAGATTATTAGAAATATGGGTGTATATAAGACCTAGTATTTCGCGCGGCGTAGAAAAACTTAAAAAGTGGCTTGCATGAATGCAACTGATTAACAATACATATTGCTCGTATATGCTTCTTTTTAACTCTAAAGATTCTAATTCTACAGAATTTCCCCAAATACGAATGCCATATTGCGAACCTGAAGAAACATACCCATGATACATACGCTAAAACTTCTCTTATTCGTCTGAACACATACACAAACCTATTAATTTTATTACAAAGTGAATCAATATGTGACTTTCAATTACAAAATTTAAAATTCTAATTCCTAGGAAGTTAGTAAAATCTACATCTAATTTATAATGTGCTTGAAATTTAACTAATTTAGTTTTCGTAAGGTTTTTTTAAGATTACTTTCGTTTAACCATTTTTTGTCACCTTAGTTCAAGTTTTACTTGTTTTTTTTTAAATAAGTAATTTTTAATTTTGCACTTGATCTGCAAATAAGTTGGATGATTGATAGCATCAGGCAAATCATTTATGTAAATTGAAAAAAGTAATGGTCCTAGATCTCTACCTTGTCGTACACCACAGTCATTAAAAGATAATTGAAAGTACAGGCTTTCTTTAGATTTCCACTTATTTTAGATATTTCAACACCTTGATTTCTATTCTCTATATAAATAACTTTTAAACCATTTTAATGATTTGTCTCTAATATCATATCACTCTAGTTTTGTTAACAAGATGTTAAGTGAAACAAAATAGAAAATACAGCAAGTGAATTTTTTTACTATTTAGGCATTCAGTTACTTTTTTAACTAAATCATAACATGCATAAACTGTAGACCTGCCTTTTCTAAATCCATATTGTTTATTTTTTAATAAGTCAAAATGAATTAAATATCTGTATTGCTTGTCTCACATTATCTTTTGAAAAATTTTAGAAATTACTGGAACTGATATACTGGATATAGGTCTATATTTTTTTATATCACACATATCTATTGTCAAACAATTATTTAAAAAAGGGCTTTTTAAATAATGTTTTTTTAAACGATCAGGATATTTTCGTTTTAAAAATGATAAATGAATTATATAACAATGAGGCTTTGATATCACACTGGCAGCATTCTTTAATATTGTTGTGATAATAATGTCGTAGCCAGTTGCCCTTGTGTTTTTTTTTATATTATGTATAATCTCAATTAGAGCTCATCGATATGTGTTAAAAACATAGTTTTTATTGTGATTAAAAATTTTATGATATCTTATGCTATTTGTAAAACAAGGCTGATTTTTATTACAAGATTTAGTTTGATTTATAAACAACTCATTGAAATTATTAAACATTTCTTGTTATTATTAGTATTTCCTTGTTAATATTATTAGTATATACCATAGAAATAGAAATATAACAAGAGACGTATATAAGTTATAGATAACAATATTTTAATAACACTTGTATTTATATTAATTTTTTAGTAGTGCAGCCTATAGCAGCACACACACATGCAAACATTTTGTATGTGTTAAGTGCGAAAATACGTCTATACGAGAAACAGAATCCTGCTTTATAGTGATGTACTATCACGATTGTCAACACTTTATTTTACGTTCACATATCCAATCTCGGATATCTGATACGATTTGATTCTGTGATAATGTGAACCCAGTTGCCTAAATGTTGGTGATGTTGGAATTATACCTTACATATTTTAACAAATAACAGTCCGTTTAAGAAGCAACTTACAGATTTTGTTTTGTGTGTGTTTCTGAACTTAATTAATTCTTAGTCTGGAGGTTTCAGAGGACTGTGACGTTTCAATATCATGTCTCGAGATCCTCAACTTTCGCATTTTGTCCTATAGTTGAATGTTTCTTATGAAGGCACGTTATAATCCTATTAATATTATAAATGCGATAGTTTGTATGTTTGTTTGTTAATTCATCAAGCAAAAACTGCGAAACCGATTTTCATAAAATTTGGCACACACATAAATAATAAATAAATGTTAAATATCTCTGTATAAGTTACACCAGTTGAATCTAACCCCAAAGTAAGTTAATTATATGCTCGTGTTATGGGAGTTAGTCAACGATTCTAATACATAGAAATATTTAAACAGATACTTACTTGATAAATTTAATAAACACCCAGACCCGGAAATGCAGACATCTAAATGCAGAAATCACACAAATGCCTGACCCCGTCGGGAATCGAACCCGAGCCTCACGGTTGTTCGGCGTAGTTAGGCGTTTACGCTAGCCACTCGACAAACGAGGCAGCGATAGTTTTTATCCCGAAAAAATGTTGCTGTGGGACCATTAATCACGCGGGCAACAGCTAGTTATAAATAATACTAAATAGCAGATATTACAGTAATTATAGGAAAAACTTAAATGGTTATTCAAAAAAGTAAAAACTTTTTGGATTAACGATGTTCAGGTTATCTGTTGTGTTACTTACTTGATCTGTTATTGCTTTGATATTTTTAAACTCTTGAAGATTTATGTTACTGGTTTTTGAAATAAGAAAGGTTATTTTTGAAGTGTTAAAACGTCTTAAATTATAAAAAAATAATTTTAGGATCAGACTGTTTTGAACATAGATTTAGTACATACTAAATCTATAGTTTTGAAGTACATATTTTCAACCGATTGTGCTGAGAAATTGTGTATATATGTTTGGTTTGGATGAATGCACGATGGTAGGTACAAGGCGTCATCCTAAATCCAATATAGCGGATCATCCAAGATGGCGGAATAGTTACATTTCGTGCACTTTGAAATGTAAAGGCATTTTGTGAAGGCAAAAGATTTTTGGTGGTAGCAGGTTATGCTCCGGTATACTCGTCGTCAACTTATAACCTGGAAAAATTTTGGGATTCTGTGAGCTATGTTCTGGATATGATTGAAGGAAATGAAAGAGTGATTATGTGTGGTGACTTGAAATTTGAATGGTTGGGTGGGGACGTTACGATGCCGTAAATGAGTATTTTCACGCCCATATCCCCGGGAGAGGCAGAGGAACCAGGGCACCCACGACTAGCCGAAGACACCAGGGCCCACAACGTGATAGGTGGCAAGACTCTCGCCAACCGGGCACATATCCAATCCCGTACAACGTTATTTATATTTTCTTATATTTTTTTGTTAGCCGACCCGGGGATCGACCCCAGAACCTCAACGCCGGACCGCTAGACAACAGGCAATCATACCCTATGGTGTTAAGAGAGTGAATGATCCTGGTAAGCAAATTGTAGATTTATATGTCGAAAAAGTCTTCTTGTGTATAACACAATGTTTCAGCATAAGGACATACATTCGTATACATGGAGAAGGAAAGATCAAACAAGTATGATAGATTTGATTTGGTTGGTAGACGCCTCCGGAGGTGTAATGGACACGTGAGCCGTCAGAGTCCCAACTCTTAATACAGACCATTATTTAGATATAGGCTGGTTTAGGGGTATATTTAAGAAGTGGAGGCATTGGCGAGTATGACTTCCATTTGGAAGGCTTGAAAGGATCAAGAGAAAAAAGGTGCAACACCCGAGTAGACCCAAAAGGAAGCTTGTATGAGAGTCAAGTCCAAGACAGGCTGGATAGTGTGTGCCTACCGGACTTAGAGATGGATGGCTAGTGGAATATTTTGAAAGATGATATAGTTGATGTTGCGAAAGGGCTATATGAGAGTACAAAGATATACAAACAAAAAACAAAGTCAATAAATGGTGATGCATGGTGGGATGAGGAGTTAAAAGCCTCCGTTGAAAGAAAGAAGAAAGCCTGGCTAGGCTATGTATCATGATTGCAATCGAATGAGAGTATAAAAGAGTTCAAAAAAAGAAATGTACCGTTGTTGCAATAATATCGCCAAACACTTAGTGAATGAGAAGCGCGAAAGAGAAAGTATGAAATTACAAAAGGTTGGCTTGCAACTTCGAGATGTACACCGAACATTTTTGGAGGGAGGTGAAGAAGTCTCGGAGTTATTCGTCTACCTCTAGAATGAATAGAATTAAGTCTAAGAGTGGTAATACTCTTGCAAGCACGAGTGAAGGTTTTCTGTGGTTTGGTGGATCTCGAAAAGACGTTTAATATGGTTGTACGTATCTAATGAAACTTTGAGACATTTCACCAGATAATGGGATAGACAGCCCTGGACAGCCCCTGCTGCGTGAGACGTGCAGCCAATGTATTTAGATTGTTAAGCATGTGTGCGGATGGATGGCAACATATCGCCTTGGTTTGATGTTAACATTGGCGTCAAGCAGGGTTGTGTGTTCTGTATTGGACAAATTTCTTTAAAAGTTGAGATCATTGAATGTGGGAATGCGTATGGTAGATTCGCTTTGCATAATTCTGTGCTCATCCCAACATTGTTGTATAGAAGCGAGAGTATGGTATGTCAGACAAGCATGGTAATAGGATAAATGCGGCCGAAATGATAGCCCTGCGGAAAATCTGCGATTAAACGCTTGTTGACCGCATTCACAGCAGTGAGAACTGAGAGTGAGTGGGATTGAAATAAATTGTTCTTGTTAAAATGAGGAAGGGTATGCTCCGCTGGTTTGATCTTGTGAAAAAAATTACAGATGAAAGATTGACAAAGCAGATGTACTTACAATGCGAATGTGGATGTATGTAGGTACCCAGGGAGACTAAGGTTGACATTTCACGATCAGATCGCTCGGATATTATCCGAGGGTGGTGTTAAGAGTCTCCGAAACCGGCGTGTTTGTATGAAAGGGTAATGATCGTGAAGGAAACCAGACAGGTTTGTCAGGATCGTGAGGTTTGGTACTCAAAACTCTGCCTACCCATAAGGGACTTGTAAAGCGAGTCGTAAGTCGTAGCGAGTTTTTGTCAAGCCAAACGCAGGTTGCGTTTTTTTTTAAACAGTTTTAGTTAACACTGTAAAATTTAAAAGAGAATAGGTTTTAATTAATTTAAGGCAAACTTTTACAAATGCCCAGCTTAGGATACAGAGAGAGTGCGTCGATTCAATCCTATGACGATGTGAACCCAGTTGCCTGAAGGGTTTACTAAGAGCTGATGTCCACTTCCACTGTCCCTTCGTATGCTTAAATCTTTCAAACCACGCAACGGATTTTGATGCGATTTTTTGAAGTGAAAACTTCTTTAGCGACGTTGCTCACTTTTTTGGAATGGGTAAAAACTTCTAAACTCGCATCAGATCGTCAGAACGTAAGACGGCGCACTGCGCATGCGCGATTAAGACGGCCCGAGATCTAAAGTAAAACGTAGATTCATTGCTCTTTTTATATTGCTTAGATATTTCCGAAGAGTATAGGATGCGCAATGGATACGCCGCATTCTACCTACCATTACATTCTCACAGATAGCAGATACGTAAAATATCAACAGACGTTGCTCTATTTGTTCCATCTTGAAAATAAGCTTTATGTGTACATGAGCAATGTTCGTTATACAGACAGATAGACGTCTTACTTCAGCGAGTTTTTTTATAATTGAAGGTTTATATGTATATTTCATAACCGTGCGGAGCCGGGGCGGGCCGCTAGTTGTAATATATAACACCACGCATCCACGACGTCTTCCAGGTTACGCATTGTTCGTTGGCCCCCGCTCCGCCTTGAAGACGCCTTACAACCCGTTTGTATGATTGGGGCCTTAATAAATTGAAACAAAGTAAAATCACCAAAGATGCCAGCGTTTTTTTTTTGTAAATAATTTAGCTACATCGCTTGCTTATTGCAGCTATCAAAGTTTCATATTTCTAATATACATAAAGTGTTACACTTATTTAAACGACTCTAAAAGATGAAGACGTTCACAATTCGACTAAGTGAGTAGGTATATTTGTTTTTATTATCTTTTGGTTTAGGTATTTGTTACGCGATCACTCGGCCAATAGCCAACTTATTTTAATGTTTTTTTTTAATCAGAAATATTGGTCAAGGTTGCAAAGTTAATAGTTCATAATGGTTTAATTTTATCATGATCACAGTAGTAGCACAGAATAATATGTACTAGTGGTTTTTCAGTTTTACCTAATCAGTACCCAGTGCTCTTGCTAAAGAGTATTTATATTCCTTGACCTAGCGCATGAATTTCTCCTCAATGATGAGGACGTCAACATAATTGAAAAATAATATCTAATAATAAATATCCCTGGACAAGTTACACGAATGGAATCTAACCCCAAAGTAAGCAAACTGGATTCTTGATAAACTGTAAATCAAAAACTAAAAGTAAGATGTTGATAACATTTATTTGGGACTATTTCGGAATCATTTGCTATCTTTTGACTAAAGAATTATCAAATCACGACTTGGTGGGTATCTAATGAAATAGCTGAAGTCGATTTTTGTACTTTGGCTACGCTTAAAATATATAGCATAAAAATCATATATCGGGAGAAAATATGATCGCAATTTTATCGTAGTTATTGAATTTCATGCACAAGTATTGCTGAAGAAATTAGTGTTAAGCTATGTATAAGTTTGCATCATGCGCTCCTGGCGCGTGCCCATGGGCTCCTGGAAGCTGGCACCCCTAATTTGGAATTTTGACATGTTTTTTGTCCTAAATAATTGGTCATAAATGGTCAGTACATTTCCAAATTTGGTCAGCTTCAGTTTTTCTGGAAATGGAAAAATAAAATTTCAAGGTCAATATACAACTTTTGGCACCCCTGATCGCACATACCAATAAAATTAGTATTGCATATAATTGGTCACTAAAAGGTCATAATTGGTCAGTAGATTTCAGAATTTGGTCAGGCTTTGTTGCATAGATATTCGCCTCTCTGGCTAAGCACTCTGCTGGCCCCTGGTGACGTTGTAAAAGTCGTTAGACGTACACAACAGTAGTCATTTCGAAAAAAAAAAGATATTCGTAGTTTAAATAATTTCAAGGTCACGAAATGGATTTTAGAACCCTCAAGTCCGAATAACGACCCAATGATTAACCAAAATAATTGGTCATAATTGGTCAGTATATTTAAGAAGCAGATAAGGTCATTAATTCTAAATATTGAAGTTTTAAAATATGTTGGGTAATTTTGTAAGGGAATTTAACATTTTTAATAACGTATACCTGCTATTTAGTTTTTTATGTTTGTTTCACGAATAAATAAAATGAAATAAGAAAAAAAAATATCTGGAAATTTATAATTGCTTAAATTATTTAATTTTTACAGAATTAAATAATAACAAAATTTCCTCCGAAAAATTGGGAAAATCGTTAAACAATTTTTAAGCTTAAGTAATAACCAAATTCAACTTTATGTACATCGCATCTAGTCCGCCTAATTAAAGTCTGAAATGGTCCAGCATAGCCCAGAATTGTGTCAGGCTTGTAAATTACAAGAATTTACGAAATATTAAATAAAGTTAAAATTGCATTTAAAACTTTCGATTTGATCCTATGGAATTTAAAACGTCAAATCCTAACAAGGAATAAATAACTCAACAGAGTATATGCTATTTTTGACAGAATTCAAATACTTAAAATTTTCCCCGAAAAATTAGTGAAATCGTTAAGCTATTTTTTAGCTTAAACAATAACCAAATTCAATATTGTGACTATCGCATCTGGTCTGCCACATTGAACTCTTAAATGGTCAGCATAGTCCAGAATTGTGTCAGGGTTGTAAATCATAAGAATTTAGAGAATATGAAAAAAAAAATGCATTTAAAATTTTCGATTTAGTCCTATCGAATTAAAAACGTTAATCCTAACAAGAAATAAATAACTCTACAGAGTATACGCTATTTTTGACAGAATTGAAATAATTGAAATTTTCCCCGAAAAATTAGGGGACTCGTTAAGCTATTTTTTAGCTTAAACAATAACCAAATTTAATATTGTGACTATCGCATCTGGTCCGCCACATTGAACTCTTAAATTGTCAGCATAGGCCAAAATTGTGTCAGGACCATAGATTTAGGATGTACTAGATAAACAAAGTCAGTTAAAAAGTAAAACCAAAAAAAATATGCGTGAGTGAGAGTAAATTGTTTATGCACGAGTTAAAAAAAGGGTTGTTAAAAAGGTCACGTACGTTATCGATATCGATAAATTAACAAACTGTAAGTAAATTAGCATATTTTCTTTACTCTCATCTATTATGATATAAACAATATCCAAGTTTATGTTGTATGACTATTGAGACATTATATTCGTGAAATATTGGCTTTATGTATCACTGCCAGTGACCAATAGATGGTAGATTTGTACGCGAAGCCTGTCTTTTAGGGTTTGTCTTTGTCGGCCGAAACAGCAATGTTATTCATTATCATGTTCCGGTTAGAGCGTAAGGTAGCCGTTAAAATGATATAAGTGGCATTATTATCCCGCCAAACAAATAGGAAAGTACAACTTTTTATATGATTTGAGACAGCAATTAAGCATACGACTCTCCTTGTGGTTATGGACAACCGTAGATTATTGACATTATATCTTATAGATGCATCGCTGTCCTGTGACTTGAATGTTCAGCGTAATGTGCAAGTCTAGCTTCCCATGCTTTCCCACCGGAACGAATGTTTTTAAATTCATGTTTCAACTATTACGTTACTGTGGGTAATCTTCTCGTCAGCATCATGGTTTTCAAATAAAAATAAATTAATAGGATCACGCAGTAAAAAGTTACGAGGTAACACACATAAAAAATACCTTCGATTTGAAATCCTCTTCTTTTTTAATTCGATTAAAAATGACCAAATGTGAGTGATCCAGGGAATTATTTATTAGACATAAATAGAATATTGCAAAATTAATAGAACTCCTTTATAACGCACATATGCACTGGACACAGCTCGCTAAATAAATGAAGTTACAGAAGCGTCCAAAGCAATGGACGCAAGTAATGAAAACACGTTAGTATATGCGTTGGTGGCAGTGAATGCGAACTTAATAATATCAATATTCATAAAAATATTACGTATAAGCGCATCTGAGTATTAAGTAGAAATGTATTTTACGCAACGCAAGTTGGTTAAACAATCAATGTTGAAATCTCTTGCTAAGGAGTGTTTATACTCTTTGGTTGACATTCATTGATATTTAGGACGTCACCGCGTTGTCAAGCCCTAACGTAAACAAATAATTTATTATTTTAAATAATATCTTTGCTTATGCCTTTTAAGGGTACAAAATACTATTATAAATAAAACAATGCAAAAATCCTCTTCTGAGCAGGTTAGCAGCAAAAAAACTAACAAAACGCAGTTCTAAATATTCTTATGTCAAAGTTGTATTTACCTATGAAATGTGTATTTAATAGGATTGTAACGTTTAGTAACATCACAAGCGCTTACAGAACACGTAATTGCCTTTATATTTTATTCCTTTTAAATAGTAAGACTATGAAATTAATTCACAAAATTCACAGCGACGCACTATGACTATTAGTATTCCTATACTATGAACTCTTACTCGCGTAAATGTTGGCACATAGGTACCTGACTCTCTCTCTCTGTTCCTCTAAGGCAATTTGTACCTGATAAGGACTTCTCTCTCCCACGCTTTGTTGATCTTGTACATTCTACATCTATGTCTTGTACATATTAAATCTATGGTCAGGACTGTAAATTACAAGAATTTAAGAAATGTGTCAAAAAATTAAAAATGCATTTAAAACTTTCGATTTGTTCCTTTCGAATTTAAAACGTTAATCCTAACAAGAATTAAATAACTCAACAAATTATATGCTATTTTCGACAGAATTCAAATAGTTAAAATTTTCCCCGAAAAATTAGGGAAATCATTGAGCTATTTTTTAGCTTAAACAATAACCAAATTCAATATTGTGACTATCGCACGTGGTTCGCCTCACTAAACTCTTAAATGATCAGCATAGTCCAGAATTGTGTCAGGCTTGTAAATAACAAGAACTTAAGAAATGTGTAAAAAAATTAATAATGCATTTAAAACTTTTGATTTGGTGCTATCGAATTTAAAACGTCAGTCCTAACAAGAAATAAATAGCTTTACAGAGTATACGCTACTTTTGATAGAATTCATATAGTTAAAATTTTCCCTGAAAAATTAGGGAAATCGTTAAGCTAGTTTTTAGCTTAAACAATAACCAAATTCAATATTGTGACAATCGCATCTGGTGCGCCTATTTGAGCTCTTAAATTGTCAGCATAGGCCAAAATTGTGTCAGGATTGTAAATTACAAGAATTTAAGAAATGTGTAAAATAATTAAAAATGCATTTTAAACTTCGATTGTGCCTATCGAATTTACAACGTCAATCCTAACAATTAATAAATAACTCAACAGAGTATACGCTATTTTTGACAGAATTGAAATAGTTAAAATTTTCCCGGAAAAATTAGGGAAATCGTTAAGCTATTTTTTAGCTTAAACAATAACCAAATTCAATATTGTGACTCGCATCTGGTCCACCTAATTGAGCTCTTAGTTGGTCAGCATGATCCAGAATTGTAAAGTACAAGAATTTAAGCAATGTGTCCCTAATTTTTCGAGGAAAATTTTAACTATTTGTATTCTGTCAAAAATAGCGTATACTCTGTAGAGTTAAATTCAAATTCAAATTAGCTTTTATTACGTAGATCTATACAAAGATTTTTGTAACGCGTCTATATAATTCTAAAAACTACTGCCGGATCGGAGCGCGGCCACTCACTGAGAAGATCCGGCGAAAGAAACTCAGCGGGCTTGTCTTTTTTCTTATAAATCTAATTTACAAAAGTTTATTACATTTACAAATAATTTGCAGATT